>JAOWBW010000543.1:496128-546083 GCA_026119855.1 Campanula takesimana
CCACTCCTTGACGGTAGTGCAGTTTTGCCTGTATAAACCTCGCCTTGGAAGCATAGAAGGGTATAGTCTGGATTCGACACGGCCGAATGATCTTGAGATGCTCCTGAAGCCAGAGCTGCAATAGAATGGGGATGCCCGACGTGAAAGCATTACCTCTGGGATAGTAGCCGTCCAGCCATGCAAAGTCTCAGCCAAGAGGACAGTCATCACGTTGCCGGACCACGCTTGCAAGAATCAACGATGTCCACCATCCTTGAGTCGATGCAACCATCGTAAGAAACGAAAAACATCTCTGCAAATGCACATAACCAAGGCAAAGTCCCTACGGTCGGAGTACATCGGGTTATGAGGGTCAGCCTCGCCAAGAGTTCGGAAACAAGTAATGTCCAGGTGGGTCCCTGAAGGAGAACCCTTGAGAAGTCATATCAAAGACGAAGTTTTCAATAGATAAGAACTCCACCGAGTCCATATGTCCTGCGGGAAGTGGGCACCATGGCCTCGCCGTAAATGTATTGCCTGTAATGGCGCAGAATCCTCAAAGGTGGGACACAGTTCGTCTTGATTGAAATTGAACAAGTGTGTCCGGGTTGACAGAAAATAGAAGCACCGCGGATCATCTCCCACTGAATGGAAGCTTCCTCAGGAGTAAAGAGCAACTTGAAATGATAGTTTTTCTTCTAGCACCGCTCGTACATTATTTGGGTATGAATTCACCCAGCAGTCGAGTCCTACCCGGTATTCTTCGATGTTAACCAGGGTTTGGCCAAGATTTGCCATTTTAGAGGGAAATGAGCTAAAGGATGCAAAGCAGGAAAGAAGGAGAAGTTGGTTGGTTTGAGAAATAAGAAGAGCTCCCCCTCCCCTTTTATAACCTCCCAAAAACTCGGCCTAAATCATCAGTATTCCAAAAGGGTTGTCTCCCGTCCCCCTAGCCAAAAGCAAGGTTCGAAAAGTCAAAACCCAGCAGAAAAGTGTCAGTCGTCCGTACGGCGGCTCTTAGAAATGTTGACATTTTCCTTGTCCTCACCCTAGGCATTGAACCTTGTCCCTTTATCATGAATATAACCGCAGCCGCCCTCTGAAATCCGGCTTGATTCAGTGTTGGTCATTAATCGCGAGTCGTGTCATTTAAAAAAAAAAAAAAAAGTATCCGGAATTTCAGAATAAAAGAAAATTTGTGTTCGTCAGAATAATCCAATTTTTTATCTGTGTGAATCACATCTGCCACTGCATGCAAAGCTAACTTGCAGATCACGGACGAAGCCGATCCTGTTATCCCTCCCAATAGCAAAAAAAGAATCAGTCGGGGTTAAAACAGCACCAGTGGATCACAAAGCGGTGGTCTCTCGCTTAAAAAGTACAAAAATCTCATCACACAGCAAAAACAAAAGCCAGAAGAATCTGGACGGCGCAGAATGCAGCGTATCCTTGATTTTAGTTTGTGTACATAAATGGCTCAGTTGTTATTGCCCTCAGTTTTCTCGAAAGATCGGGATTACTTCCCCGAATTGCGCAACGTCGTAGGTCCCCCTTTGAAAAGATATGTTTGTTCCAGCTTGGTCTTCTCCGGCGCCCGAGATTACCTCCCCGAACTGCCCAACGTCGTACGTTCTCCCTTCATGATTTCCATCCCTTTGCAAAGAGAGGATCAAATCTCAATGCACCCTTTACTCGGATTGTACCTTGCGTCAAACCTTGAGTCGTGTTGGTCTTAAACCTTCTCTTAATTGTTCGAGTCGGTTCTAATCAGAACTACGACTCGACTTGATTCCCACGGCGGGATCGTAGGCGTTCACAACGTTGGACTCAGTCGCCATTCTCGCAATTTGTTGTCAAATACCAACCCCCCAGCAAAGAGACTTCGCTTCTCAATGCAACTCCCCGCAATGCTATGTTTGTTCCACCCTGGTCTTCTCGGGCGCCCGAGATTACCTCCCCTGAACTGCGCAACGTCGTACGTTCCCCAGTTGAAGTTATGTTATTCCACCTTGGTTATCTCGGGGGCCCGAGTTGTATCTCCCCAGAACTACGCCGCGATTTGATTCTCGCAAGGGATACGTAGGCAGCTTACCTTGGTGAGCTCAGACGCCCATTCTCATGAACCATGTCTCAATGCCAACCCCCATCCCCAGCAAAGAGATATCGTATCTCAATGCTACCCACTGCTTTAATTTTAATAAACCTGAACTACGTTTGGTCTGATTCTCGAGAGAGATACGTAGGTAAACCGGGAAACCGGAACCGACCATTGTCTGTGTTTGATTGATAGTTTAGTTAGAACTACGGAGGCTTGATTCTCGAAAGAGATACGTAGGAAGTCTACCTTGGACCCAGCCGTTACCCCTAGACGAGATCGAGTGTCTCTTAGTGAATCGTAGAATCCCCTTTAACCAGGAGATTCGACGAGGGGCTCTATAGATACCCTGATCTCGCCCCCTAAAAACCCACCTTGAATCGGTCTAAACCCGAAAATTTGACCTAAAACCCTCGATTTGGCTGTGCGGGACTACCGTGAGCTTATCGGTGCATCGAATGGATAAACGGACTTCAAATTCATGATCAGAGCGAAAAACGAGCAAACAGGCAAAAAATTCGTCTTTCGAGGTGCGGGACCGGAAACGGGGCCCGCAACACCCCGAACTGCTCGCTGTTATCCATCTGTGCATTAAAAATATATTATTACCTTTCCTTGCTAATTGACATATTTCAGATATACCGGCGTGACCACAAAATTATTCCAAGCAACTTTCATGTTGGCCCCGCGGACAACCGGGACACCGGAGCGCGCACGACGGAGTCCGGAAAAGATGGTTATCCAAATTGGAAAATATCTCAAAATATCTTATCAACTGGTCAAGAAGAGAAAAAAAGCAAAAAATATATTATTGTCGTTCATTTCTCATAAAAATATTTCAGATATATCGGCCTGACCAGAAAATATTCCGAGCAACTTTCATGTTGGACTCGCGGACAACCGGGACCCGGAGGCGCGCACAACGGAACAGTTACGGAGCGAAAATCCGGAGCCGGAAAGATGGTATCCAAATTGGAAAATATCTCAAAATATCTTATCAATTTGGTCAAGAAGAGAAAAAATATATTATTATCGTTCCTTGCTCATAAAATATTTCAGATATATCGTCCTGACCAGAAAAATATTCCGAGCAACTTTTATGTTGGACTCGCGGACAACCGGGACACCGGAGACGCGCACAACGGAGCAGTTGCGGAGCGGAAAGCCGGAACAAAGATAAGGAAGATGACTTAAGCCTTAGTCAAGAAGGATAGATGATGAATCTACCAATTTGCAACCTCCCCCCTCCAAGTTACAAACCAATTTACAACCTCCTTCCTCCTATATACACCACTCTCATCCATTTCAAAAAGGAGAGACACAAAAAAAAAAAAAAAACCCTACCATCCTCCACTCTCATTCTCTCTCAACAAGAACACCACCACCACACCATCACCACACCACCACTCATACACCACCCTACACCACCCATAAATCACCAAACAAACCACAAAAAACACATCAAAGCCCAAAACTTTGATCAAACACAAAGCAAAAAGAAAGAAAAAGTCTTCCCTTGGTTGACAAAGGGAGCACCCATAATCTCAAAAGCTAGGTAAACTCTATGTAAACCTTGGCTCTTTAGATATGAGAGCAATATTGGGAGTGGTTTCGAACCTAGTCAAATAATGACTAGGTTTCCTTCATCTTCCATGTTTTTTTTTAGCTTTGTAAAGCTTTGTTTATGTATATAAATGATGATCATGTGATGCTAATACTAATTTTATTATGTTATATATGTTCATAATAGTCATAATATTCTATGCTTTAATTTGTGTATGAAAATCTTCATGTTTCTCTCAAAGGGCGTAAATCTGCCCTCTTTGGCTTTCCTTCATGATCATGCATGTGAAAATCATTATTTGTTGAGAAATAGCTCTTGGATAATGTTGTTAACATGTTAAATATCAAAGTCCTTGAGTTTCATGCCTTGGTTTGAAGATATAGTAGTGTTTTGAGGTCTATAATCATGCATCATATAATCAGTTTTTACTTTCTGTATAGAGTCTTGATTTTGATGAGCTTGTAAATCCATCTTAGATTGGTTTTCTTTTTTAGGTCAAAGAACAAATGTTGTTCATAATATGTTTAAATATATTATCCTAAAGTTTCATTTTCATATTTCATGCCTAGATCATATTTTCATGCATAAATTTGGGTCTCAGTGATTCTGAGTTGTTTATTCACTGTCGTACCTTTCTGTGTTCTTGGGCTTCAAAATTGATGAAAACTAATTTTCTGGACAAATATCAAAACATGGATTTTATTCTAAACGAACTCAGGATGATTATCATATTTTTAATACATCTTTTGGATCAATGGAAGTGCTCCTTTCAAACATATGTTTCAAACTCAAAAATTCAGATTCTGCACTTCCAGTTTCTGACATTGAAATGTCAGAAACCTTTTGAACCACTAAAACTCATCCTATAAACTCCATATTTTGGTATCTTCATGTTTTATGCGTGGTGTTAAACTTTTGTTCTTTGGGTTTTGTCAGATTCCCAAGATAAGATGGTGAAAATTGGTGATAAACATGCTAAGGTTTCTGTTTGCCTTTTCTGGGCTGAATTTTGTGATCAACTTTATTGCATGTGTTTGGAGCCTAAACTTGGTCCAAAAAGTCTACAAAATCTCCCTTGTGATCCCTAGTATTCAGGGATTAACCCCCAATTTTTATTTTTTGAATCGGATTGATTTAGGACAGGTACGACGGCTCGGGGACGGAAAGTGTCACCAAAATCAACAAAAGCACCGTCGAGGATATTTATTATTATTTGTGGGATTTGTCTCCCCTATTTTTTGTATATGTGTAATTGTGTAATCTCCCCTCCGTGGATGTATTATTGCTTGATATGATCAAAACCATTCTTGAAAACCAATCGGGAATCCACTCAAACCGAGTTCCCGGTTGTGAATAAAATGAAACTTCCTAGAATAGGAAGACCTCCATATATATTTCATCACCATTTTTTGGTAGGCATAAAATCCAAATTAAAAGGCATAAAATTGAATATAAGTGGCACGCATATAGAGACCATCACGGGCGAGAAGAGTGCCTAACCCCTTCTCTTCTCGTAAATTAGCCCCCGAACCCATTTTCTCAAAAAATGTTTTTTCTTCATTTTTCCTAAAATCAAAATGAGGTGGCGACTCTTGCAATCAAAACACAGCATCAAGAGGAAACCATTGTGTGAGAACCGAGCGCATTTCCAAAAGCGCATCAGCACGAGACGGGTGCGAACCGCTTTCACGGGCGGTCATTTCGCGGTGATCCGATCATCTCGGGCGCGGGCTCTCACAGACCCAAAGATGAGGTTTATGTCATGGTCAAAATGTCATAATTAAATCTCTAATAGTTATATCATTAGAATCCTCGTACCTGAGATTATTACGATCTTCCACGTAATGGAGATCATGTTTGAGATATTCAAACGTTACTCTTAACCAAGTGATTATAAAGGATATGATTGGCATGATCGAAGCTATGTAAGGAAGTGTAATAAGTTAAGATGGGATTTGTCTGTCTTTATGAGAGATGTTAGGCTTGGGCCCCTCGATGGATAGTATTGATGAAATGCATGGCCGTGCTCAAATGAATTTATGTGATCGATGTCATTTGTGTTATCAAACTATTTGAGATAGAGAAAAGTATTAGGCATTGTAAGTTGACCATTGACCATGGCTTACGCTCAATGACATCGTGGAGAAAAGGATTATTATATGTTCTATAAAGGATAAGCGAACATTGATAAAGTTGTATCATTTGGGTAGTCATGATGGCCTGCTAGGTTCCGCTCATGATTTATGAGGACAAAGTGTGTTTGGATTTATTTCCAACTTGATATAATCCTATGGGGTCACACACAATGGAATGAATTGTTAAAAAGGACAAAAGGCAGGATTTTCGTCTAGCACGACCGTGCGGGTTAAGAAGCACGACCATGCCAAATGGCACGACTGTGCCGATTACAAAGCACGACCGTTACAATAACCGACAGAAGGCAAGGCACTGGCGACTCTATTGGCATGACCGTGCCATATATAGGGCACGACCATGCCAGTGCTGCCTTAGCCGAAAATCCACTACTTAATTTGGGTGAAGGGATTTAGGTTTCCTAGGTCCTTAAGGGTTAAGGACTAGGACCTATATAAACATATTTTCACAAGCCATTAAGCATATGAAACATAGTTGTTTGGGGAAACAATATTCTTGATCAAGATTAAGAATCAAAGATCAAGAAATCATAAATTCATATAGCCCTTTTAGAACTAGCAGTCAAGATCAAGAAAGAGTTCTTGATATTCGTTCGTATGTAGATATCCATAGAGGGTAATTGCTTAATCATCTTCTTGTTCGTGTTCCTGTGTTCTTGATCCAATGAAGCGCGGAGAACACAGATTGAAGATCAGAAAATTTTAAATCTCCATCACGGTTAGTATTCTAAATGTAACTCCGTATTAATTTATTCATCTTGAGCGGATCTAGGCTTTTGGGTTTTATTCCGCTGCGCATGATTGTGCAAAACCCAACAGTGGTATCAGAGCCCCGTTCATCATGATTATTTTAATAATAACATATTGATAATATAATTGGATTATATGTGTTAGCATGCTATTTGAATTTAGATTCATGATGTTTATGTGATTTGTATTTTATGTATGTATATGTGTAGACACCCCGCCTTGGACCGCTCACCCCGATTGCACAGTTGATTTTGTGTTTCTCCCTCTTTTAAGTGTTTTCTGTTAGTTTCTGTTACTTTGGTTAAGTTCTAGACGGGCTCCGTTAAGTCCAGGGACTAAACTGAATAACAATTCTAACATTCTAGTCCATTCTATCAAAATTTACCTTTCAGAGTCGCGCGCCTCCGCCCCTTGAGGCCAGACGCGCGCGCCTTCCGCCGCTTAGGTGGGATGCGCGCGCTTCTGGGGTGTGTCAGTTACAGATTCTGCCCAAGAATCTCTTCCTTGCTCATTATACATGATTTTGCCCGGGAAAGATTTCTTGGAGACTCCGTTTGGCTCCAAAACACACACATTTTCAACTATAAAACCCCCAAATCCATCATTGAAAGAGGACTTTTTGCACAAAGAACATTTCCACCTTAGACTTTTCTCTAAACAAAGCTCTAGGCAATTTACAAAAGATATTCTCTCCAAGTATTCAACCTCTTCTTCAAGACTTTTTCAAGAGGTTCTCTTTGAAGGATATTATAGGTAAAATGTCTTAACTTTATTCTTTATTTCTTCTTCTTCTTCTTCTTCTTCTTCTTCTTCTTCTAATTCTTCTTCTTCTTCAATCAAATGTGCAATCACCCCAAAACCATTTGGGACATGACACCAATGGCCTTTTCATTACATTGAATTGCCTTAGGAGTTATCTCCCTACATTCTAAACTATAAAACCTCTTTTTATCATCATTCAAATAGGAAGAACACATCTACCTTTAAAGTGAATTATGAAAAAACAAGACCGACATTGCTCGGGCGAAATGGGTGTTTAAGTACTTCTTATTTCGTAACCTAACCCCCGAACCCCTCATCCCAAAGAATCTCTGTTTTCGTAAATCAAACTTAGGCTCATAAACATTAGGTTTTCTTACGTTCCTCAAAAACATGGGTGGCGACTCTAAAACATCAATTAGACATCCTAGGATAATTCACCGCTCTAGCCAAGTGGGGTTTTCTCGGGGGTATCTACAGTGGCGACTCCGCTGGGGATATAGAGGGTTAAAATTGCATTTTCTGCTTTTGGTGTTCTAATTTTTGTTTTCTGGGCATTCTGGTAAAAAGGGTGGGAAGCGCGCGCCTCTGGCCTTCTTGGCCTAAAGCGCGCGCGTCCGACCCCTTCTACCAGAATCGCCCGCCTCTCATTTTGTTCTTCGAATTTCATGTTTCTGTGCTAACAGTTTCTGCAGGGGGAAGTTACATGATTTGGGACAAGGGCAATCCCTTGAGTCCACAGTTTCTGACATTCTGACAGGTACCCCCTGTAGATACCCCGGGGGCGGAGACCGTGGCTTTAGGCTAGAGCGCGCGAGCTCGTCCTAGGATTTCTAATTGTGTTTTAGAGTCGCCCCCCACGTTTTTGAGGAACGTAAGAAAACCTAATGTTTATGAGCCTAAGTTTGATTTACGAAAACATAGATTCTTTGGGATGAGGGGTTCGGGGGTTAGGTTACGAAATGGGAAGTACTTAAACACCCATTTCGCCCGAGCAAAGTCGGTCTTGTTTGTTCATAATTCACTTTAAAGATAAATGTGTTCTTCCTATTTGAATGATGATAAAAACAAGGGGTTTTAAAGTTTAAAATGTAGGAGATGACTCCTAGGCCAATTCAATGTAATGAAAGGACCATTGGTGTCATGTCCCAAGTGTTTTGGGTGATTGCACATTTGATTGAAAAAGAAGAAGAAGAAGAAGAAGAAGAAGAAGAAGAAGAAGAAAGTTCAAGACATTTACCTATAGTATCCTTCAAAGAGAACCTCTTGAAAAGCCTTGAAGAAGAGGTTGAATACTTGGAGAGAACACTTCTTAAGGTCCAAAGTTTTTTAGTTGAAAAAGGTTTAAAAGAAGTCCCAAGGAAAAGTCTAGAAAAGAAGTGAGGAAAAAGGTCTAAAAGAGGTCCCTTCCAATGATGGATTGAAGGGGTTTTTATAGTTGAAAGAGGGGAGTTTTTGGAGCCAAACGGAGTCTCCAAGAAATCCTTCCTGGGCAAAATCATATATAATGAGCAAGGGAGAGATTCTTAGGCAGAATCTGTAACTGACACACCCAGAAGCGCGCGCATCCCACCTAGGCGGCGGAAGGCACGCGCGTCTGGCCTCAAGAGGCGGAGGCGCGCGACTCTGAAAAGCAATTTTTGACAGAATGGACTAGAAAGTTAGAACTGTTATTCAGTTTAGTCCCGAGACTTAACGGAATCCGTCTGGAACTTAACCAAAGTAACAGAAACTAACAGAAAACACTTAAAAGAGGGAGAAACACAAAATCAAGTGTGCAATCGGGGTGAGCGGTCCCAACGCACCGACGAAAGACAGACATCCGCCTAGGACATCACCAAGAAAAAGAAAAGACTAGATAAAAGCAGGAATTTGAAATTGCAGGGGATAGAGGTACGCTCCCTGTGTGAGCAGCTTTGAGAGATAAAGGTGCGCTCCCTGTGTGAGCGGCTTTACCAATAGCGGGATCCATTTGCTGAAGGCGGGATCTGTTTGCTGGAAACGGGACCTGTTTGCTGATAGCGAGATCCGTTTGCTGGAAGCGGGACCTGTTTGCTGATAGCGAGATCCGTTTGCTGAAAGCGGGACCTGTTTGCTGATAGCGAGATCCGTTTGCTGGAAGCGGGACCTGGAGGACCGTTTGCTTGAATGCGGGACCCGGAGGACCATTTACTGAAGTGCGAGGCCCAGAGGAATTTTTGCTTTGAATGGATGTAGATTTTGCTTGATGAGGAAGCGGTGATTCTGGGGCTCACCCCGGACCAAGTTGTTGTCGTGAGTCATACTTTGATGTTGACTGTTTGACTTTGACTTTCGATGGGGTGCGGGCACAGTTGACTGCGGAGTGCTTTGTGCTGGGGATGAATTGTAAAACCTGATTTTTTGAGAGAATAAATACTTTGAGTGGGAGTTTCTATCTTATTTCAGTTTTTAGACATGCCTTAAGGGCGGACCAAATTAATGTGTGCCCAGCTGAGTGTTTGTTGCCATTAAGCTCCTTCTCATTGCTGGGATCCTGAACTTGTCGTTGGTTGTGAGCTTTTGAAGTGACTGGGTTGCTTTCTGAACTTTGACAGGTGCCATTTCTGGAGCATTTTTTACCTGGGACGCGGGCGCTTCCTCTCTTGGCGACGTGACGCGCGCGCCTGGTAGACCGGTGTCGGGAGGCGCGCGCCTCTGGGAGGCAAAATTCAGGGCCTGATGTTTGCTCACCAAAAGATCCCCCAACAGCTATATTATCAGCTTCTGGTTGGTAATTCGATTCCAACCGCTTTCTTCTGCCATTTTTGAACACCATTTTATTGCCCAATTTTGCTTATAACCTTCTTTCCCATGGCCTCTAACCTTTTTAGTCTTGGTGCCGAGGTTGTCAAGAGTTACGAGAAGGATTTATCGACATTCGTTTATTCTTTCAAGACCCATCCCAAAAATGCTTTCATCAAAGATTTCGGATTTCGAATTCTTTTTACTTTGCGAACATTGAAGCCGGATTGGGACTTGTTGAAGGCTGCTGCAGCCTTCTGGGATTGTGATAGCCATGCATTCAACTTTTTGGCTAAGGAAATGGTGCCGACTGTCGATGATTTTGGGGCCATATTGGGTATGCCTCTGGCCGGTCGGATTGCCGTCCCTAAGTATCACCGCGGTGTTGTTGATTCTTGGGTTGACCTTCTGAATCTCCCTGTTGGAGAGTTGAAGAAGATGATACACGGGACCGTTGTTGACATAACTGAGCTTCCGATGTTTTTCAGTTTGCATTCGGAAGATGTTGCGGTTCATTCCTTTAAGAGAAATGCCATGGCTGTCTGCCTTTTCAGCGAGGTTTTGTTTGTCACTCCTCTGAGTACTGCGGATGCGCAGTTGGCTGAAATCGTGTTGCAGGCAAAAGGACAGCGACTCAGCATAATTCCGCTCGTTGTAGGAGAGACCTTGCATGGTTTGGACGAATTGCACCGTACGGGTGAGATGCGACGAGGAAGCCCCTTGCTTTTGACCATATGGCTTCGGGAGCATTTCAGGCTTTATGCGTCAGATGGCGACCTTTCTCCTTTTGCTGTTCATAGGCGACGGTTGCTGATTAGAGATTTGACTGAAGAGGGTTGGAGGAGAGTTTTTGCTTCTCGTCTTACAGCTGATGTTGAGTGGTGCCCTTGGGGTCTTCGCCCTTTTGTGGAATGGTCCTCTGGTTTTCAGTATGTGGTTTTATCCGGGTTGAGAGATTCTTCGTTTTACCAACCAGAACGGGTTCTGAGGCAATTTGGCCGTCAACAGATAATTCTTTTTTCCGAGGAACGGGAGGCTTCGTCCAGTTTCTTATATGGGTCCGGACTTCTCGAATGAGCTTCAGTCGGCTTGGGGAGATGATCGTTGTCACGACCCGAAAACTAGGCTCTATTTTATTAGTAATAAATAATTATTATTTATTTATTTGCTTATTTATTTATTTAAATTATTATTTAATTAATAATTTATGTGTGCATTTTATGTGTTATAATAAATTATGTCTAGCATTTTATTTGGGCCATTTGTGCTAGTGTAGAAGTGTTGGGTCTTAGTTGTTAGTTGGGAGTATAAGATGATTGAGTTAGTGTGTAGGGGAGGGGGTCTATGTGTAAATATCCTACTTACTCCCTCTTTTCCCCTCACCTCCCTCACTTTCACCTCACCATTCTTCCACTCCCAGCTCATTGCTTCTCTCTCTCTCCTTCCATAGAAATGGGTAAGTTTCTCTCTACATTCTCTCTACATTTCCATCATCTTCCTCTTGTTATTTCTCATTTCTTAAAACATGAAACTTGTTTAGATCGTCGTTAGGATCGTAGAGGGCTAAAAATATTCGAGTTCCGGCAACTTTGAAAAAATTCAAGTAAGTTACTTTTCCCCCATTTATGTTAAAATTGCTCATCTCTAACACTATTGATGTTCTCGTTGATATCTATGTCATTTTGGTTGAGCTTAGAAATTATTTAGAATTTATTTGGATTTTTGGTTAAAATTTGTGATATCATGAATGTTTAGATTAAATCTCAATTTGTGTGGTTAAATGTTGTTATTTAGGTCTCCTATAGGTTTATATGTTGTCTTAGTACATTGTTAAGAGTATTGGAAGTGTTGATTTTGGGTGTTTATGAACTAGCAAGATTTTGGGTTTGATTTTGGTAAGAATGTGTTAAAACCGAGCTGATTTCTGCCCAGCCCGACGACCGGGCGCCCGCCCGCCCCCTGCCAAGCGCCCGCCCACTTCCCCCTTTTCTGACCCTTAGCTTCTGTTATATGGGTGCCCGCCCGCCCCTATTCAGGCGCCCGCCCGCCCTGTTTTTCTGGAAATCACATTGTGTTTGTTTAAAACTAGGTTGTATTTTAGTTTGGGTTTTAGAGACGCATGAATTGAGTTTTCTTGTCTTTAAATGTTAGGATAGAAGTATATATAGGTACTCCTAAGATTTAGAATGAAAGGAGTGAAATTCGGAGCTAAAACAGGGATTTTTCTCTTTGTCCGGCCGAACACTTTTTATAAATTGTCCGTTTTACGTTCAATCTTCCGGAGGCCATAACTTCTTCGTCCGGACTCCGTTTTGGACGTGTAAACTATCGTTGGAAAGCTCTTTTCGAGTACTACGCAATGGTTCTATTGGACACATGGTTACAGACCAGAATGATTGTCTTATTGTTGAGGTTTAAGATCAAGGTGTAGTCTCAGTCTAGGTTCCATAGTACTATTCTAGTTGACTTAGTTGGGCACCGTGAAACACTTTAGTAATTAAAACTGGTTCCTTTGTGAACAATGGTGTTATGTAATTTGATCAAGTATTGTTTGGGAATGTTTGGGCATCTTATGATGTGTTCGTGATTGTTCCAATCGAATTGATTTTCGAGTAAGACTTGGTCTAGGTTTTAGGCGATGTCCTATAGTACCTAGAGGGTTCTTATTGAACACCAAGGTGTAGGGTTTAGTCCTGTCGTGATCATGTTCTAATAAGTGTAACCTTTTTGGATTCGTTTGGGGTGTTTAGGATTGGTTCGTTAAGGACAGAGGTAAAGCGTGAATTGGCAATTGGGTACTTACGGTTTGGTTAACCTTAAGGTGTATTCATTCTGATTTCCTACTTTGGAATTCCAGGTGTGATGAGATGGTTGAGTTCATAGTCCTAGTACATCTTTATGAGTAAAACGTTTAGGATAATTTTGGGTTATAGTCGTTGTACTATTTGTGAGCGACCGTTTGGGTTGTGTTCCTTATGAATAACTTGTGGGTATCATCTTTGGAATGTATCTAGTATGGTTCCTCTTTATCGAATTATCGTATTCTAATAGTCTTTGTTGTTGAGCTCCTTATGAGCAATTCCGTTTATCGTTGTTGTGCTCTTTATGAGAAATTCCGTTTATCGTTGTTGTGCTCTTCATGAGAAACTCTTGTTATTGTTGTTGTTAAACTCTTCATGAGTAACCGTTGCATCTTTATGGTGATTATTTGGCATGGTTCCCTACTTTGGAACCCTAAACTGTTTAATTAAGCTAGTATTTATTACTTAGCATTTATTTGGAAGCCCAGCTGGCATATTTGTTGCATCGGGCGATGGGAGAGATTATAATGGCAAAGCCAAGTCCATTATAATGTTGACCATTGTTTTTCCCCCTTCTTTACCCCTTTTCCAGATTGGCCATGGAAAAGATAAGTTAGCTTCCTTTGGGATTGTATCTAGCTACCGAGCATGACTTTGTGTCATGGTTCTTGTCCTTTGTGACACTCTCATTGTTATTGGTTCCGGTACCGGGTTTCTCTTCAGCTTTTATGCTACTATGAAGATGGCTTGATGGGTTGATTGATTGATTGGTCGGTTCTGACCGGGGTTCTCATCAGTTGTTATACTGCTATTGTTGATTGGTTGATCGGTTGAAGCTGCGCAGCGATTGTTCTATCAGTTTGGTGAAACCTTGGCTAAGTATCCTTTGTTACGTGTTTAATTCAGTCTTATGTGCTGCATGATGAGTTCGTCGTTATTTCCAACTGGTATGGGACAGTTGGCGATAGGGAGCTTTCTCATTTGTTGTTACGTGATTTACTTGTTCAGTTATCGTTGATTTGCATGATACTATGCCATGTAGATGCATTTAGTAACTTACTGAGATTTTATCTCACCCCGTTTCTTGTTTCAAATTGTTTTTCCTTAACCCCCCCCAGGAAAGCAAGTGGTAGCATTGTGAGGTCCGTTGTAGCGGGAATCTTCTGAGCAGGTTGATCGTATTTGGGATAGTTGCTCTTCGGAGTCTTTATGTACTTTATTGTGGGTTCGTAGTCGTTCAGTGTTTTGTATATACGGTTGTACTTTGGATATTTTTGTTATTAGTTGTTCTTGCTTCCGCAATTGTTTCTAGTCTCCGAGTTATAATCTCGTTGAGGTGTTGTTTGATGGTATTGGTTTATAGTTGAATTCACGCGCCCGGTTTGGTATATTACATTTTGGAGATGTATATTATGTAAATTTTATATTTATGGATTTTTAAGATTTCCGAGGCGTGACAATCGTAACCGTTGGGCTTCCGCTCCTTTGCATCGGGGTAGTATTTTTCTTCCCGAGAGTTACTTGGATCACTTGCTTGGTACCGTCTACCGCGGCATTACTTGGGTAGATGCTCTTCGGGCTGAGTTGTTAGGGAAGGACTTTGAGCCTAGCAGTGCTTTGAGGTACAAGGAAGCTGCTGCTGATGTGAACAACATTCTAACTAACCCTTTCGGTACCCCTTTGGATGACTTTTTTGCTCGGAGGCGCTCTGTTGCGCAGAAGGTATCGGTCCGCATCAGTGTTCCTAGGCCTCCCAAGAAGAGTAGGATTGATGGTCGTTCGGGTGGTCCTTCGAAGGCCAAGAGAAAATTAGATTTTTCCTAGTATCCCCAAGAGATTACAATTAAAATAGACCACTTGTTAGGATTTTAATGTTTTATGTATTTTATTAGCTCAGCAAAATCCGTTGTAATGATAAAAAATAATTCAAGAAATGAATAAAAATTGCATCTCGTTAATTTGAAATGATTTGGGTATTTGTTTATATTTTAGACCGCACCCGAAAGTTGCCTACGTTCCTCCAGTGTAGAGGCTCAGGTCTCCATAGTTTAAACAAACGAAGAACATTTTTTTTTGTGCACCCTGTTTTTTGCCTAGACCGCCCTTTCGGGTTTTCAATCTAGCGTGCTTCTTTTTTTTTGCACGTGCTCTAATTTTTTCCTAGGCCGCCCTTGCGGGTTTTAAACCTAGCGAGCTCTCTTTTTTTTTTTTTTGATGGTCTTCGTTTATTAGACGTAAAATCTCTTCAACTTGTCGAGGTTGACTTCCTTTGGCAGCTGATCTCCGTCTAAATCCACGAGTCGGACTGCACCGCCGCTTAGTATCTTCTTGACTACGTATGGACCGATCCATCGGGGTCCCCATTTTCCAAGGGGGTTCATGGCATTAGGAGGGTGTTGTCTTAGGACTAAATCTCCCACACTGATGTTTCGGGGCTTCACCTTTTTGGTGAAAGCCCTAGCCATTCTTTGTTGATAGGCCCTCGTACGTTCGATTGCCCTTAGCCTTTTCTCGTCAAGTAGGGCTAGCTGTTCATATCGACTTTGCATCCAATCGACTTCATTGACTTGGTTCTCGAGGAGGACCCGTAGGGATGGGACTTCGAGCTCTATTGGGAGTACAGCTTCGGAACCATATACCAGTGCATAAGGAGTTTCTCCAGTCGCTGTCCGTATTGACGTGCGGTAGCCCCATAATGCTAGAGGTAGCTTTTCGGGCCAATCCCTTCCGGTGGAGGCCATTTTCTTCACAATGGTCTCGATTGTCTTATTAGCTGCCTCGACCGCGCCGTTTGCTTGAGGGCGGTATGGAGATGACTTGTGCTTAGTAGTCTTGTATTCTACCATGAGCACGTCCATCTCTTTCTCAAAGTGAGAACCGTTATCTGAGATGATTTCATGAGGAACGCCGTACCGGCACATGATGTGGGTTTTTACGAATTCGGTCACTTTCTTGGTGTTGAGAACTCGGTAAGCCTGTGCTTCGACCCATTTTGTAAAATAGTCCACGGCTACTAGGACGAAAGATTGTCCGTTGCTGCTAGTAGGATGAACTTTGCCAATGATGTCTATGCCCCAACAAGAGAAAGGCCAAGGCGTGGTCATATTGTAAAGCTGTGAGGGTGGAGCGTGCTGTAGATTGGCATGGAATTGGCATTTGGCGCACCTCTTGACTTTCTCGATGCAGTCCCTTTTCATGGTACTCCAATAATAACCCATGCGGAGTATCTTCTTGGTCAACATAAACCCGTTCATGTGGGGCCCACATTCACCTTCGTGGATCTCATGCATTATTTCTTGAGCTTCGGTCTCATTTGCGCATAGGAGATTGATCCCTTCGTGGTGCCTTTTGTAGACTCTGTCCCCAATCAGTACATATCGGGAGGCTAGTCTTTGCAATGCCATTTGGGACTTCTTATTGCTATTCTCGGGATAAGTACCATCCTTGAGGAAATTCATGATATCCGCATACCACGGGAGTTTGCTTGGACCTCGTTGATCTCGATACTCATGCAGTATGCCGGACTGTTCCTTCGGGAAATTTTGAAGGGCTTCACCATTTTACCCTCAGGTATTTCGACCAGTAAAGCGATGGTGGCTAGTGCATCAGTAAAACGGTTTTTGTCCCTTGGCAGTTATTCGAAAAGGAAAAATCACCATCCAAGAAGTCTCTCTAGTCATTGGACTTCAACACAATCTACTCTCAATATCTATGTTCTGCGACAAAGGATTGCAATGCCACTTCTCTTCAAATCTTTGTCTCATCAAATATGGCACATTCGGCGTCACTTTACTCAAAGGGATTCGTAAGAAAAATGTTTATATTATTGATTTCAATTCATCTTGTATTTCTTCTAATCTCTGTTTTGTAGCAAAGAATGTTAGTGAAAATAGTTGGCTATGGCACAAGAGACTAAGTCCCTTGAACTTCAAGTATCTCTCTAAGATGTTTGTCAACTAGGCAAACAACCAAAAGTGTCTTTCTCTAGCAAGACCACACCTTCAACTTCAAGATGTTTGCAACTACTTCACATGGATTTGTTTGGACCTATTACTACCGAAAGCATTGGTGGAAATAGATATACCTTAGTTGTGGTAGATGATTACTCAAGATATATGTGGGTTGAAATGATGATCTCCAAAGATGATTGTTATGACATTTTGACCGCGCTCTTTAGACAGCTCCAAACTCAGAAATAAGATGACATCGTTAGTGTTCGATCTGACAATGGAACAGAATTCAAGAACAACGGTGTTGCTCAATACTGTGATGATCATGGTATTGACCACAACTTCTCAGCTGCTAGAGTTCCTCAATAAAATGATGTTGTGGAAAGAAAGAACAGAACGTTGATAGAGGCTGTAAAGACAATGATTGCTGAAGCAAAGCTACCTCAATATTTTTAGGGTGAAGCTATCAACACATCTTGCTTCACTCAAAATAGATCCCTCATCCACAATACCTACAACAAAACTCCTTATGATCTTTGGAGAGGAAGAACCCCCAACATTGCCTACCTCAATATTTTTGGATGCAAATACTACATTCTCTACACCGGTAAAGAACATCGAGGTAAATTTGCTCCTAAGGCTGATGAAGGTATATTTGTTGGGTATGCTAAACACTCAAAAGCTTTTTGTGTATTTAATAAAACCACTCTTAAGATAGTAGAATCTGTCCATGCTACTTTTGATGAACATTCTCTCCTTGAGCCACATTTGGCTCAAAATGTTGCTGATGATTTTGTTGAGCATAATGAGATAGGTACAAATCAACCACAAAATCAATCAACTCAAGGAAATCTATCTACTTCAACTGCACCTCCACCTATCACACATGAAGCACCAGAAGCTACCACATCTGCTGTTACCACAAATGGAGATGAAGTTGAAGCACCCATCAATGTTGAAGAACCAATCCCTCAAATTACCTGTGATTGGGATGGCATAAATGATGTACCTCTAGAAGACTTTTAACAACCATCAACTCAACCAGACATACCTCAATGAGTTCGTGAGGTCAGAGATCACCCAATTCAGAATATCATTGGTGATTTGCATTCTGGTGTTCGAACAAGAAGATCAAACTAGGATTCACTTACTGCATTCATATCTCAAATTGAACCCAAGAAAGTTGATGAAGCACTCCAAGATTCAAGTTGAGTCGTTGCTATGCAAGAAAAACTCAACCAATTTTAAAGATATAAAGTTTGGACCTTGGTTCCAAGACCAAAAGATCAAGGAGTGATTGGTACGAAGTGGGTGTTCAGAAACAAGATGGATGAGAATGGAAGCATCACAAGGAACAAAGCTAGATTGGTTGCTGTTGGTCCCAAAAGGGAAACAAGGGTATGAAAAATGCTAGAGGGGGGGGGGTAAATAGCGTTTTAAAATTCTTTTCAAAACCTTTTGCAAATCATGGCAAATGCGCACAACTCTTAATTTAGCTAAGTATAGCGCGCAACAAGAGTGTGAAATGCACAGCGGAAAATTTAAAGCAATCATTTATGCGCATGTCTATGCGCAGAAGTGTAAATACGCACGCACTAAGGTTTAGTTTAAAGAGTGGCGTAAAATGGAACTAAGGCAGAAAGCACACAAACACAATGCAAACAGTGCAAGGCAATCTAGAAAGATCAAACAAAGCAATATATCAGAAAAAGCCCTAACCACTAAGCCTAGTCTATAAGAAGGACTTAGATAAAAATTAAAGTTATAAAACTTCTTGATAAGGTCCTAAAGTCCTTAAAATAAACTTAGGTGATGGTATCAATCAATTCTAACATAAGTAGGAGGGTTAAGTAATAAGCATACCCAACAATCTCCCTCTAAATGATTGATGCCATTACCTACTACAATAAAGGCAATACATAGTACTTGATAAAAACATGTCCATATGAATGTAAATGGTAAATCATGTCTCAAGTCAATGCACACACTAGCCAGTGTTATAGATTTCTAGTCTATCCAAAAGATAAAACTTACAGTAAGGGAAAGACAGAAATATCATTCAGAGCATACCAAATATTATGAGTTTAGGTTTAAGTATGTGTTTAAACTGAATGTTTAAACATCATGCAATGAAATATGAGCAGTTATAAGAATGCGCATGAAGTTAAGTTGAAATAATGCATTCATTGTTCCACAAACGAATAGTTTGAATTGAACAAGGTTTTGTGAAAACGCAATGATGCATTCTTCTCATTAAAACTTGAAAGATATGAGTTACAGGTACTAGTTTTACAATGGAAGAAAAATCAAAAGCAAAAATCAAGTGCGCATCAAAAACTTACAATATGCGCAGCAAAAGAAAAGATTACAAATCTAATCTAATCTATGTTAATCCTGGACAGCGCTTCTCTAAGCTCGTTATGCAGGCTGGTAAACTTGTTCATTAACTCAATTTTCAGAGCCTGAAACATAGCATTGTATTCCACAGCCTGATTCACATAAGTCTTCATGCCACTGCGCTTCAAATCATTGTCCTTTTGGAGATCTTTAGAAACTCTATTAAAAGTATTCTCAAGTGAACCAAATTTTTTTGCCAGAGATTGCTGAGCAGAAGCAATTAAGTCCTGAATCTCTTTTTGCGCATCCACCAAGCTTTTTGTTAACTCCATTTGAACCATGTTCTGACTGGCTTGCATATCCAGCATAGCCTGGTTCATCTTTCCATTGAAAGTGTCACCAAACTGAACTAAACAGTTGGTCATGTGGCTTTTAAGTGCATCAAAGGAGGAGGAGCTGAAATCACCGGGCGCAAAGTTTTCAAAAGCATTAAAAATCTTGACTGTTTCAGCTTTGATAACTTCATTCATAGCGCCAGCCAAAGTACATAGAGCTTCATTTAAACCATGCAGAGATGGAATCTTTGAGAGTGCATTAGTAATAACACCAAAGTCGTGCTCTATGTCTTGGCGCAGAATATCAAAATTTGGAGGCATAGGCGCAGCTCTAGAGCTTGTTGTAGGCGCAGCTTCAGAAGGGGTTGCCTTTGTTGCAGAACTCTCCCCCTTAATGGCACAATCAATTGCTTGAAGGAGACTAGCTTGCGCATTTAGCCTAGCAGACTGCGCATCCAGTTGCTCTTGAATCTTAGCTTGCGCAGTAACCACTAGAAAGTGTTGGGTTTGCGCACCAAATTGATTAGCCTATATAGTTTGGAGCATGGCCAAGATTTGGCGCATGTCAGTTGAAGAATTGGAGCGATCTGAGGGAGTAGTAACTGAAGTCACAATAGGAATAACTGGAAAAGTATGTGAAGCCCCAGTAGGTTGCATAGGAGGTGGAGTAGTTTGCGCAGGAGCAGACGGAGTAGCTTGCGCAGGAACAAGAGATAGAGGCGCAGTAAAGTCCTCCGAACTAGAGTCAGAAGCATCCTCAACTGTTGGCGCATCTTCATACACAGTAGGGTCAGGCGCATCATGTGCAAAACCTTCACCATCAATAAAGACTGGTGGGGCTCGCTGCGCAACAGTCCTTTGCGCTACCAGAGCTAACCTGGCTTCCCTTGCAATGTCACGCGCAAACTTTTCAGTGCACGATGAATGCCTTGGAGGATCTGATTCAACATCAGATAAATCTTCTATTGAACGCTTTGAGGCACGCTTCTTTGTGGCAACTTTCTTGACCCTGCGCTTTGGTGTAGACTTCTTAGCAGATAGTGGGAACTCATCCTCACTAGAAGTATCCGTGCGCATCTCCTTGGTTATCTCCCCATGAGATGGTGCAGTAGTAGAGGGACCAGTAGCAGTGGATTTGGAAGGGCTGATAAGTGGGTCATTGAAAGCACCTTCAATTCATCTTTTTCTTAGGGCGCAGGAGGTGGAGTAGAGGCGTGCTTTGACTTAGCGCAGGAGGAGGGGGCGCAGCATCATCTTCTACTTGGATGTCTTCATCAGACTCATCCAATAGAGTTCTTGTAACCTTGGCTTTCTTCTTCTTTATCTTTTCCTTCTTCTTCTCTTCAGGCGCAATAGCGTTTGCTTTCTTTTTCTTTTGAGGCGTAGGAGCCTTGGACTTCTTTGATTTTCTGGGAGACTCAGGGTCAGCTACAGCCTTACGCTTCTGGACAGGCGCAGTAGGCTCAAATAGAACTCCCAGGCGCAGCAGTTGATTTACTGGCCTTCTTCTTCTTGCGAGGCGCATCAGTAGCAATGCCCTTCCCTTTCTCCTTATCATCAACCTTTTTTAGAACAAGCTCATAACATGATTCATCCTCAGAGTCTGATTCATAAGAGGAAGCTTCTTGTACCTCACTATCAGAAACTGGAGGTGATCCTTGGTCTTCTGGGTGAATTTCCTCAAACAATTCAATAGGATCTGCAGCCCAGTACATGTAGTAGTCAAAGTTGTTGACTTCACGGTGGAAATTCTGAAGGAATACGCGAGAATACGTGCGCGTAAAGGTCACATCAACTTTTAGAGAGGGGTCCTCATCCACCAACTTGCGCACTTTGGGAAAGCGCATGAAGATAGCAGTAAGGATTCTGTAGTGAGTCTTGTACTTGGGTGGCCTCTTCTGATCTGCAGCCTTCTTCTTGTACACGCGCACCCAACGCACTAACTCATCAAAAATAATTTCAGCCCAACTCAACTGCTTGGACTTGTAAATGGCAGCGGAGCACATCCATTGGTTGCTGATGAATGTGGACTTGTTTCCATTCTTGCAGTTGATGGTATCTCCAATGAGTGTGCAGAGATGGTACATTAGCTCTCCAAACTCCTTCCTATCATCGTTGTTGTATTGACCAACCAGAGTAGGTATCTTGATAAGCTTCTCTGCAACCTTGTCCTGCGCATCTTGAGGTAACTTCTTCTTGTTGCACGCAGGGAAACCCATTATCTGCCTGATTTGAACATAGTTGATAGTCACAGAAACCTCGCGGATATAACTTTTGAGGCAGGGAACAGTGATGTCATCGTATACGCGATCTACTTCTTCTGCATTGCTGAAGAACTCATCGATGTAAGAGGGAAGGATGAAAGACTGTCCTTTTGTGAAGAGAGGCAGGATGCCAGATTTGTCCATGATTTCCATCATATAACGCCTGAGTGCATCATTGCACAGGTCTTCCACATCAAGTTCCCATCCAGGGATAAAATAAATAAGATTCTGCGCAAAAACAAAATTAGGAATTAGGTCTGGACATGCGCATGAGCGATATGCGCAGCGCATGGACTAGACTCCATAGTTAGAATAAAATAATAAATATAAAGGGTAAAAATGTCAAAAAACACAAAATTTAAATTACACGCCTAAAATTGGCGCGAAAAGGATAAACATAAACAATAATCATAGCAAGGCACATAATATGACTATTCATTAAGAACATGAAGAACATGTGTTGAATACATGAAGAACACCAAGAACATGAAAATGTCAAAGTGCTCCAAAATGCATAAAAATCATATCAAAACGTTCGTAATGAAAAATCACACACAAACAAGTAAACTAAAACAACAACAACAAGATTAATCACCCAGAATATGAGAAAAACTGAAAAAGAACACGAAAAGTTTAAAAGCTTGAAAATCTCAGAAACACAATTAAATGATCATTGATCGTAAAACAAATTACATATATGAATAGGCACAAGTAAAACGAGCACACAACATCAAATAATTTGAAAAAGAGCAACGGATCATAGATAAATCATAAAGGGGAAAAAACGAACATAAGAACCAACAATGGCGGAAAAACAGTAAACTGAATTAAAGTACATACCATTTAAGGGTCCTCTTGTTTCTTTGTTGATAATGTTTTCTTGGGAGCCATGAGAGAGATATATAGAAATTTTAACACGAAAATGGAGAGAAATGGTGATGAGTGCAGAAAAAGATGTCAAAGAGTAGAGAGAGAGAAAGGAGGTGGTTGAGTGTTTAGAAAAACGAAAGAGATAAGAGTGAGGAGAGAGACGGCATTTAGAGGTTATAATCATCAAAAAAGGAGCTATGACGTCACCATGCGCTGACAAAGGTTGGTAAAAGATCAGGCGAGTGAGGCGCACGCGCAGATGACATGGACCAATGAGGAACGCGCGTGAAAAGCCCTAGCCGCGCGTGTGTGTCAGGCATTAATGGTCAAGACAAGACTTTTCCACTTACGTCATAAATAGCACACAACGAGCATTAATAGCGCGTCACTCAATGCTTTTGCATTAAATGAGGTGGGACGTGCGCAGGGGTAGAATAGTAAATTCCCAAGAAAAATTCAAAAGAAAAATGACGAGGTAAAAACATAATTACGCAAGTACCCATATGAATTATGTGCTGACTCAGCAAGTCAAGGACCTAGGTGTAATTAACAAAAAGAGAACTTACCTGAGGTCCACATGGCATGCGCATGAAGTGTATGCGCAACTCTATAATGCGCAGAGATTCTTAGAAATCTCATAAATGTTTTGCGTTATGCGCATCATCATGTGCGCTTGAAATACGCAGGCGCATGAGGCATTTCTAACTTTGAAAATTTCAAGTCACAACAAAATCATTAGTATTGACAAATTATATTGACAAATTATATGTGTAGATGCCCCGGGGAACCACGGCTTGGCTAGAGCGGTGAATTATCCTAGGATGTCTAACTTGTTTTTATAGTCGCCACCTATGTTTTGAGGAACATAAGAAAAACCTATTGATTGTAGCCTAAGTTTGATTACGAAAACAGAGATTCTTTGTTTTGAGGTTCGGGGGTTAGATTACGATATGGGAAGTACCGAAACACCCATCTCGCCCAACTAAAGTTGGTCTTGCTTGATCAAAATCTACATGAATGAAAATGTTCTTCTTCTTCTTCTTTAAGTCATAAAAAGGGGGATTTAAGATGGGATTTGGAATATAGGAGATGACTCCTTAACCAACCTCAATGAGATGAGGTGATCATTAGAGTCATGTCCCAAAATGATTTGGGTGATTGCACATTTGATTAAAGTAAAAGGAGAGAGAGGAGATGAAGTAGAAAAGAAAGGAAAAGATGGACTTTTACCTACAATTTGAAGAACTTCAAATGTTGCTTAATGAGATCATTGGAGAACTTTTAGAAAGTGATTTTTGTCTAGTTTTCGATAGGGTTTTTCCGATGATTTTTCGATGATTTTTCGATCCTTGAAAATGGAGGTGAAGAGAGGTTTTTATAGGTGAAAGAGGGGTGTTTTTGGTGCCAAAACTCAGTCACCAAGAAATCCTTCCCGGGAAAAATCTTGTAAATTGAGCAAGGGAGGGAATCTTGGCCAGAAATCTGTAACTGACGCCCAGAGGCGCGCGCTTCCTGCTTTGGGGGCGGGAGGCGCGCGCGCCTGGCTCCTCCTGTCGGAGGCGCGCGACCCAGAGAAGGCAATTTTGACAGAATGGACTAGAAAGTCAGCCCTGTCATTCAGTTTAGTCCCTGGACTTAACGAAGTCAGTCAGGAACTTAACGAAAGTGACAGAAACTAACGAGAAACACTTTAAATAGGGAGAAACACAAAATCAAATGTGCAATCGGGGTGAGCGGTCCAAGGCGGGGTGTCTATAGAGCCCCTCGGCGACGTGGATTGCAAAGCAAAACGCGTCGACGAAAGTTAAAAAACACCCGCCGAGGACATCACCAAGAAAAGGCAAAGACTCGATGAAAGCAGGAATTTGAAATTGCGAGAGATAGTGGTGCGCTCCCTGTGTGAGCGTCTTTTGTTGATGGAGGGGGTGGCATGATCCGTTAGGTGAACCTGCCGGCTGAATGTTTTGAATGAGGCCGTTAGTGAACCTTTTGATGAATCCGTTAGTGAATCCCTTCGATGAGTCCGTTGGTGAACCCTTGTTGACGAATCCGTTAGTGAATCCCTTGGATGAGTCCGTTGGTGAACCCTTGTTGACGAATCCATTAGTGAATCCGTTTGATGAATCCGTTAGTGAAACCCTTGGATGAGTCCGTTGGTGAACCCTTGTTAACGAATCTGTTAGTGAATCCGTTTGATGAATCCGTTAGTGAATCCCTTGGATGAGTCCGTTGGTGAACCCTTGTTGACGAATCCGTTAGTGAATCCGTTTGATGAATCCGTTAGTGAATCCCTTGGATGAGTCCATTGGCGAACCCTTGTTGACGAATACGTTGGTGAATCCGTTTGATGAATCCGTTAGTGAATCCGTTGGATGAGTCCGTTGGTGAACCCTTGTTGACGAATCCGTTGGTGAATCCGTTTGATGAATCCGTTAGTGAATCCGTTGGATGAGTCCGTTGGTGAACCCTTGTTGACGAATCCGTTGGTTAATCCGTTTGATGAATCCGTTAGTGAATCCCTTGGATGAGTCTGTTGGTGAACCCTTGTTGACGAATCCGTTAGTGAATCCGTTTGATGAATCCGTTAGTGAATCCGTTGGATGAGTCCGTTGGTGAACCCTTGTTGACGAATCTGTTAGTGAATCCGTTTGATGAATCCGTTAGTGAATCCCTTGGATGAGTCCGTTGGTGAACCCTTGTTGACGAATCCGTTGGTGAATCCGTTTGACGAAATATTGCTTTGAAGTCTCGTGCCATTTGGAGTCACACTTGACTTTTTTGAATTGTGGGGTACGGGCACAGTTGACCGTGACCAGAAAGATGTTCCTGCTGGGGATGAAATATTGAGATTGACTCTTGAGGGGGGGTGTGGCACCCGTGACAGAACTTAGGGAGTTCGGAATCCGTGGGGAAACTTTGATACGACGCATGGATTCTTGCATGGGAGACTGCTTTTGAACCTGCCTGATGATGGGAAGAGCGCGCGTCCGGGACTCGTTGTGGGACGCGCGCGCCTCAGATGAATATGTCGGGAGGCGCACGCCTGGCGCATAAGTTCAGCATATTTAAACAGGCTGTTTGCTGTTTTCGGCCAGTTTTCAAAAATTTGAAGAACCCTCCAAATTCCAAGCCCAATTTTCGTAGAGAAATCACCCCAAAACACTTTCTTGCTGCTCTAGGATCAATTCCGTCAAAGAAACGATGTCGGATCGTCAGCAATCACCTCTGTTTGAGATGCCACAGGGCGAGGAGCCCGAAATTGGGGTTGAAGCTATAGACCCGAGCTTGCTTACTTTCCGGCCTCATACCCATATTTATCACTTCGTGACTTCGGGTTTGGTAAGAATGCCTCACCTTTCTTGTCGATTTCGGGTTTCATGAAGTTCTGTTTTGTTTACCCGAAATATTGCTACAGCAGCTTTATTGATCATTCTTTGCATGTTGTTTGTTGTTGCTGATTTGTTGTAAGAAACATGTTGGGATGTCCATTTTCACGTTCACACACTTTCTTGTACATTTTTCTGCCGTTGAAATCTCTGTGTTGAGTTCATCCGTTTTTTCTAGCAGTTATGCTGATGAAATTTTTGCTGTTCCTTTTTTTCCTTTCAGGAGTGGACCCGTTTGACAGAGATTCGCGGTGGGGCTCATGGGCCCATCTCTATATGGAAGAGGTTGCCCGAGAATGTTCGGGCTCGAGTCACAGGGACTCATTTTGGTCTTTTTGTCACTATCCTCCCAGCTTTGAAGAATGACCCTGATGTGGTTCAGGCATTGAGGGAGAGATGGTGGGATACCACCCATACCTTCCATTTACCCATGGGCGAGGTGACCATGACGCCTACTGATTTCACAGCTTTGACGGGCTTGCCGTTCATGGGGGTGCCTGTCCCTTTTGGTTTGAGAGGGGCTGTTCGGACTCCGGACGAGTTACTGGCCTTGGTTGACTGCCGGTTCGAGGTTAAGAATTCTCGAGTGACATGGGGGAGAATCCGGGCTTATTTCAGCATCTTGATGGCTGAGGCTCGAGGTGTTACTGCTGATCGGGTTGATGCTGTGGCCCGTTGCTTCATTTGGTACTTGTTATCCCACACTCTGTTTGCCAACGGGGGATCTTCGGCCTCTTTGGCTCTGCTTGACTTGTTAGTGGACTTGGACCAGATCGGCCAGTATAACTGGGGCGCAGCGGGCTTGGCTGCTTGTTATCACGACATGGATTTGACTAGCCGCTCGACTACCAGCTCTGTTACGGGCTTCAGCTTGCTGTGGGAGGTATACCACTTACTGTCTCTTTTATATTCTCCTTGCCTTAGTCATAACTGCCTTTTTCGTTGACTGTCATTAACTTTGTTCCTGCCTCTTGTCTACAGCTTTGGGCTTTTGCTATCCTGAATCTGAGGAATTTCAAGATTGCCAAGGAAGGCCAGCCCCAGTATCCGGACTGCGCACGGTGGGCGTATAAGGAGAGGAATGTGAAGACTGGCACGAATCCCATTAGTCTTACTTCGGCCCGACGGCACTTGGACACCCTGAGGCCTGAGTCTGTTGCCTTTTCTTTGTATCCGTGGAGATCAGTTCAGCACTGGTTTGAGCACACTCTTATTCCTACCCGTTCTCGGCTTTTGATGAGTTCGGGTGAGTGCATGGCTCTGTACTTGGGAGACAGAGTATTTTGGCAGCATGGTACCCAGGTGACAGACTTTTACACCCCTCATCGTCCTGCAGTTCCAGACGTTCCTCCTTTCTGCCCTCGTAACTGGAGGTCACTTTCAGAGGCTGATCGTGCGGCATATATGGTAGGGGTTGATGCCGTCCCTTATATTCACTTGGATCAGGATTATGGCCTCTTCAGGGAGAACAACTTGATGCAGGGTTTTATGGTCGCTGATCCGAGGAGATCACAGGCTGCTCCTTCGACCTCCGCTCGGTTTTATACTACCGGTGCCGGGTATTGTTTTGATCCTCCTTTGCCTCCTCTTTATTACACTTATTCAAACTTCGGGGTCTTTGAGGAGCAGAGGGAGATTGTTCCCGAGGATATGTCACCGGAGAGAGAGCCTCCCGCTCAGGCTGCTGTGGTATGTTTTTCTGACCATCTTTGCATTTTCTCAGTTCCAGTCTTGTTTTTCTGTTCTTTGTATTGATGTAATTTCCTTTCCCGTTCTTTGTTGCAACAGGTGCCCGTAGCTGCTTATAGGCACTTGGGTAGGCAGAACAAAGGGATGAGGTGGAGGCTCCGTCAGCTGGAGGAGAGGGTGCTGGAGCTGTGCAGGGATATTGCTGCCATGACTAGAGATGCTGCTGGTGCTGTCTCTGGTGCTGCCAGAGGAGCTGCCCGAGGTGCTCGGGGCATGGGATGAGGCTGCAGGGATGCTGCACTGGACATTGATGAGGCTGTCTCTTCGGCGAGGCAGTCGCTGAGCAGGAGTCTGAGCCATAGTAGGAGTCTGAGCCGAGAGGGTAGCCAGAGCCGGGGCGGCGCCAGTTCATCAGGGAGAGCTGCCAAGAGAACCCGTACTGATGTTGTGATTGAGACATCTGAGTCTGAGGATGATGATGATGATGAGGATGATGATGACGATGAGGAGACCGAGAGCGGTAGCAGGGGGTGAGCACAGTGTTGGTGATGACGTGCCCGAGCTGTCGTGGCTGAGAGGATGAGGGATTGAAACACTTTTACTTTTGCCTGTAATAACATTTAACATGTATTTACAATCCTATTTATTTTACTACTCATTTTTATGTTCTATTAACGACTCGATCTTAGATGTCGACTCTTTACAAACAAATGTGTGCCCAAAGGGTGCTTGTTGTCGATGCTTTGAACTCTTTTTTGTTGCTGGGATTTGATTTTGCTGCAGGCTGGATATGTTGAAGTGCTTGGGTTCTGTTCTGAACTGACAAGGGCTGTTTCTGTCTGAACTGCTGTCAAAGGCGCGCGCGTCGGGCCTTGCTTGTGGGAGGCGCGCGCGTTGTGCAGCCCTGGTCGGAGGCGCGCGCTTCTGGCCTGCTTAATTACAGCCCCTTTCTTTTCTGATCAGAATGTTCCAACAGCTATAAATTTGAACCATTTTTCGACCAGAATGGCCACACAGCATTCTTTTGCAAACACTTTCTCCCCCTAAACCACAAAATTCTTGTTATAATGGCCCCAATGACTTTCTCCTTTGAAGTTAAGGTTTCCGTCCCCGAGGGTGAGAAGTCCGTTCCAATGGTGAACGCCGTTCCAGCTGTGGGGTCCATCTCGATGGTGGAGAAACGTCCGAGCGTTTTTGATCGTTTGGGAAGGCCCAATGACGATGTTGTTGACCCCGTGAGACCGGTGGTTCATGTGCGGGACTATAGACCCCGTCATTTTCCCAAGAAGAAAAAAGGTAAGGGAAATTCCTCATATGTGCGGAAGCGTCCCATGGTTGTCCCCGCTAAGGTTCCGCTTGATAAGGGTAAAGGGAAAGCCGTTGATGAAGCTCCGCTCCGTCCCGTCCTAGCGTTTTCTCCCGTCTTGGCGGTCCCAAGAATGTTCCGTCCCCATCCAAGAAGACAAAGTACATAACAAGAAGCAATGGGTTCCCAAACCTAAGAAAGATTAGATTTTTCTTTGTACCCCAAGAGATTGCAATTAGACCACTTTGTTTTAGGATTTAATATTTTGATGTCTTTTGTTGCTCAATAAATCTGTTGTAATGGTTTGAATAGTTCATTGAATGAATAAAAATTGCATTTTGTTATTTGAAGTGAATTGGGTATTTTTGATATGTTTTAGACCGCACCCGAAGGTTGCCTACGTTCCTCCAGTTGGGAGGCTCAGGTCTTCGTAGTTCAAACAAACAAAGACCATTTTTTTTTTTTTTTTTTTTTTTGTTGTGCACCCTGTTTTTTGCCTAGACCGCCCTTTCGGGTTTTCAATCTAGCGGGCTTCTTTTTTGCACGTGCTCTAATTTTTGCTTAGGCCGCCCTTGCGGGTTTTCAACCTAGCGAGCGATTTTTTTTTTTTTTTTTTTTTATATGGTCTTTGTTTATTAAGCGTAGAACCTCTTGAGCTTGTCGAGGTTGACCTCCTTTGGCAGCTGGTCACCATCTAAATCCACGAGCCGGACTGCACCACCACTTAGTATCTTTTTGACCACGTACGGACCGATCCATCGGGGTCCCCATTTCCCCAGGGGATTCATGGCATTAGGAGGATGTTGTCTTAAGACCAAATCTCCCACATTGATGTTTCGAGGCTTCACTTTTTTGTTGAAAGCTCTTGCCATCCTTTGCTGATACGCCCTTGTGCGTTCGAGTGCTCTTAACCTTTTCTCGTCGAGCAAGGCTAGTTGTTCATATCGACTTTGCATCCAGTCGACCTCGTTGACTTGATTCTCGAGGAGGACCCGTAGAGATGGGACTTCAAGTTCGATAGGGAGTACGGCTTCTGAACCATAGACCAATGCATAAGGTGTTTCTCCTGTTGCGGATCGTATTGATGTGCGGTAGCCCCACAATGCTAATGGTAGCTTCTCGGGCCAATCCCTTCCTGTTGAGGCCATTTTCTTGACGATGGTCTCGATGGTCTTATTTGCTGCTTCGACTGCGCCATTTGCTTGGGGCCGGTAAGGAGATGACTTGTGCTTGGTGATCTTGTATTCTACCAAAAGTGCATCCATTTCCTTCTCGAAGTGAGAGCCGTTGTCGGAAATTATTTCATGAGGCACGCCGTATCGGCACATGATATTAATCTTTACAAATTCGGCCACTTTCTTGGCGTTGAGGGTTCGATAGGCTTGTGCTTCGACCCACTTTGTGAAGTAGTCGACTGCCACTAGGACGAATGACTGCCCATTGCTCCCGGCAGGATGAACTTTACCGATGATGTCTATCCCCCAACAAGAGAAAGGCCAAGGTGTGACCATGTTGTAAAGTTGTGAGGGTGGAGCATGTTGCAGATTAGCGTGGAATTGGCACTTGGCACACCTTTTGACTTTCTCGATACAGTCTCGTTCCATAGTGCTCCAATAGTAACCAATGCGAAGTATCTTCTTGACTAGCATAAACCCATTCATGTGGGGTCCACATTCTCCTTCGTGCACTTCACACATTATCTCTTGAGCTTCGGTCTCATTGGCGCATAAGAGATTGATCCCGTCGTGGTGCCTTTTATAGACTCGGTCCCCAATCAGTACGTACCGAGAGGCTAACCTTTGCAGAGCTGCTTGAGACTTCTTATTGATGTTCTCGGAATAAGTGCCGTCTTTGAGGAAGTTCATGATATCCGAATACCACGGAGAGTTTGTTTGAACCTCGTTGATCTCGATACTCATGCAATATGCCGGACTGTTCCTTCGAGCAATTTTGAAAGGCTTCACCATTTTCCCTTTGGGCATTTCAACTAATGAAGCTATAGTGGCCAGTGCATCGGCGAAGCGATTCTTATCCCTTGGCAGGTAGTTGAAAGTGATCTCTTGGAATTGTTCAACCAGTTCTTCAAGGTGCTGACCATACTGTTGGAGAGTCGGGTCTTGGGTTCGCCATTTACCCGATTGCTGATTGATAAGGAGCAAAGAGTAGCCGAACACTTCTAGTTCCGTGACGTTTCTTTCGAGAGCTGCTTCGAGCCCTGCTATGCATGCTTCGTACTCGGCAATGTTGTTGGTAGCTTCGAATTCCAGGCGTATGGCAATGGGAGTGTAGATGTCTTTTGGATCGACAAGCAATACCCCTATACCAAAACCGTGTTTATTGGCGGCGCCATCGAAAAAAAGTTTCCACTTGTCTTCTTCGGTTGTAGTACAAATTAAATGCTCGTCGGGGAACTGTACATCTTCCCCCTTCACTTCGTTACACGGGAATTCGGCAAGCTGGTCACTGAACACTTTCCCCCTGACGGATTTTAGTGTGACGTAAGTGATATCATAGCCGGCGAGCATGAAGTACCATTTGGCTATTCTTATTGACATGAAAGGCTTCTCGAAGATGTAGCGGAGCCGGGTCCACCTTTGCTACTAGCTTGATCGGAAAAGCTTCCATATAGTGTTTGAGCTTTTGATTGACCCAAACCAATGCGGCACATGACTTCTCTAAGACAGAGTAGTTCTTTTCGCCTCCTTGGAATCGGCGACTGACAAAATAAATGGCGTTCTCCTTTGTGGACTCTCGTTGCTCTTGTGCTAACATAGCCCCTAGGGCTTCATCATTGACAGTGAGATAAAGCAACAGAGGTTTCTCCTTGTGCGGCGGAACTAGAACAGGAGGGCACGTCAAGTAATGCTTTACTTGATCGAAGGCTTCTTGGCACGCGTCGGTCCATTCTAGAGCCACATTCTTCTTGAGTAGCTTGAAGATTGGCTCGCACATGGAAGTGAGTTGGTGCACAAACCGACTGATGTATTGTAGTCTTCCCATGAAACCTTTAATCTCTTTCTGCGTCTTTGGAGGAGGCATGTCAATGATTGCCTTGATTTTGGAGGGGTCTACTTCGATTCCCTTTTCAGTGACCATATAACCAAGAACTTTGCCTCGGATAACCCCAAATGTGCACTTTGCAGGGTTGAGCCTCATCTTGTGTTGACGAAGCCTTTCGAAGAACTTGCGGAGATCGATTAGGTGTTGACCATCGGTTGCTTTGGAGTGAATGATCATGTCGTCCACATAGACCTCGATTTCTTTGTGAATCATATCGTGGAACAAGTCTGTCACGGCTCTTTGGTAGGAAGCCCCAGCATTTCTTAACCCAAATGGCATGACTGTGTAGCAAAAGGTACCCCACGGTGTTGTGAAGGCTGTCTTATGTTGATCTTCCTCGGCCATAAGAATCTGATTGTACCCAGCGAACCCATCCATGAATGAGCGAACCTCGTAGGCAGCAGTGGAGTCGACTAGCATGTCGATATTAGGGAGTGGAAAATCATCCTTTGGGGAAGCTTTGTTTAAATCCCGGAAGTATACACAAACTCGAACCTTGCCGTTCGCCTTCCTGACTGTCACAATGTTGGCTAACCATGTCGGATACTCGATAACCTTGATGAAACCCACACTGAGGAGCTTTTCAATCTCTTCTTTGACCTGCAGAGACCATTCTGGCTTGATCTTTCTGAGCTTCTACTTTACTGGCCTGGTATCTTCTCTGATCGGATCCTGTGCTCCGCTACCTTTCTGTCTAAACCCGGCATGTCGTTGTATGACCATGCGAACACATCCACGAACTCCCGTAGTAATGCAGTCAATCTGTCTCTGTCATCTCCCTTGAAGAAGCTTCCAATCTTAGTTTCTTTTGGCTCTTCTTCGGTACCCAGATTAACAACATGCAATTCTTCGTCAGCCTTTGGACCATTCTCGCCACGACTACGGACTTGTTGAGCAAGTTCATTTAAGTATGTTGTGTTTTCGTGGTCTATTTCATCATAATTTGAATCGTTATTAACTTGTTTGTAAAGTTCATTATTAGTTAATTCATCATTTATGATGTTTGCAATCTCAGGGTACTCAGAAATATCAAATTTTCATTAGCAAAGAAAGGAAACACACGCTCGGATATGGCCTCCAAATCCTCTTGGGTGAGGGTATTAGAGACACTCTCGGACTCGAAAGTAAGTGTGAGCTGCTCTTCCTTTGTCGCTGTGCGGGGTATGCAACCCATTTCTTGGACTAAGAATTCCTCGGATACCACGGGCCCTTTTGTTGAATACCAATTGTTGATCGGCTCGGCGCTTGGCGGGATCTCACTGAGAGTCTGGTTCATGATGACGGTGTCATGGATGGTGTTAACTTGGCATTTATTCATCACGGCGAGCTCATCGAACATGGAGGCTAAATCTGCCAGTTCTTCCCCCACGGTGATTTCTGTCTCGGACTCTATAGTCATCTTCCTCCCCCACCATTCACGGGGCGATATGGGAGTTGGTTCTTTTTCGGATATCTGGACCTCACAATCGGAGAAGATTTCGAGGCCGGGCTTTTTGACACCTTTATTGTTAACCCACGGCTCGGGAAAGATCATGTATGGAACGTCTTCCCCTTGGCGGACAAACTAACCATTCAACGTCTTGCGATAAGGCCTTAGATTAGGGACTTCATACCGACGGCCTTCTTTACGAGCTCGGGCCTTTTCGTTCTTGATCGCTTGCTCTTGTTTCAAGTCTTCTTTGGAAGGCTCATACCCCAAACCGAAGGTGTTCTTGACAAATGGGACTTGCACGGGATGTAGGATTCCTTGCTGATATTTCCCTAAGCCTAAACCAGGGAAGTAGTCCATATTCCTCATCATGCGGAGGACTTTGTGATTGCTGGGGGTCCATGATCCGTTTCCCCTTCTTTATCAATGGCGTTGATTGAGACGCCGGAGAGAGTGGAGTCTGGTAGACCATGCTGAACTTGGTGGACGGGCTCACCTTTTCTGTGGATGGTGATGTTTTCAGCCACTACGGTCACTATTTCATCACCATTTCAGATCTTGACACATTGGTGGAGAGTTGACGGTACGGCATTAGCACTGTGAATCCATGGTCGACCCAACAGTAAGTTGAACGAGGCCGGGATATCAAGCACTTGGAATGGAACGGACATGACCATGCTCCCAAACTCAATGTCTATTTCGATCATACCCATGACTGTACGGGCGGTGCTGTCATAACCTCGGATTACTTGAGTAGAAGGCTTCAAATCAGAATCCTTAAGCCCCAGTATGCCCATGATTCTACCAGGCATGAGATTGAGTGCGGAACCACCGTCCACTAAGACTCTTGAGACGGGCCTCCCCCTTGCTCGTACCTTGAGGTAAATAGCTCTGTTGTGGTCGGAACCAAATGGTGGAAGGTCCATATCGGCAAAGGTGATGACGTTGCTAAAATGAATGTGACCAATCATTGCCGTGAGGTCCTCGGGAGTAGTATCGGGAGAAACTGATGTATCATCGAGATTGCGGATGACAAGATCTCGGTGTTTCTTTGAGGATGCAATGAGGTCCCAAATAGAGATGTTGGCTTGAGTTTTCTTGAGTTGGACAAGTAGAGGATCTTCGGGAGCGTTGTGAGCTTGCGGCTTTTGAGAAGAGGAGCTCGGTGCGGAAGTGGAAGGGTTGCTTGCTATGACTCGACCGGATCGAGTTAGCATGTTGACGTTCCCATCTTGCTTCTTTTTCCTATTCTCTAGTACTTCCCTCATTACCTCATCGTAAGTCACTACATAACAAGAATTGTCAAGTTTATTCATAACATTGGGGCCCCCATTCACAATTGGGATTGAATGGGTGGTCCCCTCGAGTTCTCCTATCTCTATTACATTGACATGCTCGTCATTAGTCACTACAAATTCTTTCTTATCTATGAGATCTTGAATGACATTGTGGAGAACGAAGCATTCCTCAGTGGTGTGGCCACTATATTGGTGGTAGCCACAATATTTGTGGTGAGCATGATTGGGGTGGATCGTCTTGGGTTGGTACCCTTGCACGGGTGTGACTTGACCCTTTGCCTTGAGAACCTCGAACACTTCGGTTTGAGTCATGCCTTGGAGAGGCGTGTAGACACGGTCACTTCGGGACTTCTTCCCTTGAGGTGGAGGAACCTTTTTGTAATTCCATTGGTCAATAGTGACGGCGTTGACCGAGGCCTCTTTTGTGGAGTTGGAAGCGGCCTTGTAGCGGTAAGTAGGAGTGGTCTTCTTAATCTCCTTGAGCAAGTCATCCATGCGTACCCCCGCCTCATACATTTGGGAGAAGTCGGAGTAGCAAGCCCCACTTAGGTGAGTGCGGAGATCAATCTTGAGACACTTGAGAAATATGTCCATTTGCTCTTTTGTGTTCGGCCTCTCAACAATTTCAGAGAGTTTGTCATTCCATCTCCTTGTGAAGTCGATGAAGGATTCATTGTCTCGTTGAGTAGTGTTCTTTAGCTCTTTCCTTGTGGGCCGGTGAGTGGTGTTGCCTTGGTATTGGTTCTTGAAGGCAAGCATGGCGGAGTCCCAATCAAGACGGACAGTGAGCGGGAGAGTAGCATACCAATCTTTTGCCGCCCCCTCAAGAGTGAGAGGAAAGCATTGAGCCATCACCTTGGTGGAGACCTTCTTCAGAACCATTGCCCAAATATAAGTCTCAATGTGAGCCATGGGACAAGAGTTGCCCTTGAATTTGCTTATGTCGGGCATCTTGAACTTATCGGGAAGAGCGGCCATAGTACTCATGAGGATGGATGATTGATAAAGGCTTGTGTCGGAACCTTTCCCCATGTTGAGCCCATTGAATTTTTGGTCGATGTAGGCCATGATAGAATCCACCATTTTGGGCTCATTGTTCTCGGAACTTGGTTCCCCCATTTTCTTGGTGCGGGTGTTGACATAGGGACTCTTGAACAAACCCTCGGTCCATTCGGATTCATCATCATTGTTCTTGTTCTTTCCCTTGGCAAGGTTGGTGAGCTTTTCTTTCATTAGCTCCATTTCGGCCTCGTGGGCCTCCCTTTGGTTGTCGAGGTGGGATTGCCAAATGTCCTCTTTGCTTTGTGCCTCCTTGTTAAGGGTAGAGACTTGTTCCTGGAGGAGTTGGACCATAGTTGAGAGCTGTTCGAGAGACATGGTGTTGCTGCTGCCGGTCATGGTTGATGTTGGAGCTGTTGGAGTGATCTCTTCACGGACTAACCGATTTGCTGAATCCAAGTAGACTTTGTAAGTACCAATTGAACCTATATTGCAGAAGAGGCCCTTGTCAGTCTTGAGTAACACTTGCGGTCCATGAAGAGGCTCAGAACACACAATTGGGCACACGACTCGAACCACATAAGAAAAGACTCCTTTTTTTTTTTTTTTTTTTTTTATAGTCGGAAATGAATCCCTTTTGGGGTTTCTAAGAAAATAATGGAATCGTCACACTAGTATATAGACCATCTCGCGGCCCCATATACTCATCGGATTCCATCGCGCTTGTGAATCCTACATGTATCGGGATTAAACTAAATTAATGTAGTAAAGCATACATGCGGGGACGGATTTTTATTTTCGTCCAAAATAACCACTTTTTGGGGACGGATTTTTATTGCGTCCATTTCAACAAGTTGGCATGTATGATTTGAAGACATTAGTTTAGGGAAATCTCGGTACATGGAAACCGACTTGAGTCACGGAGTGTTAGACCCTAACTAGAATTGTGTGGTTTGTGCTCGGCTTGAATATGAGGCTCAAAGGTCACCCCCGGCATGTAGTCTTGAACTACGCCACGGGCTGAGGTTTACCGCTTCGGAAGAGCCAAGGTCTGGTGGAGCTTGAAACTTTCTAGGACGGGCCTCGACGGGTTTGGGGTTGGACTTGTGCGACTCGATAGTGAGCGGTTCATAGGAATATGTGCATGTAGTGTGAGGTCTAACAAGTGACAATTTTTTTTTTTTATTTATTTTTTTTTGAAAAGAAAGAAAAATACACAAAACACATAAGCACATAAAATTACAACTCCCGAATCACCCGTGTGACCGGTAAATAAAACACAAAATTAAAACAGTCCGAGGGTTCAATTCTGTTCTGATGCAGGCAACTGTGCCCACACCCTACTCTCTGCACAGTCACTGAAACCTGTTTCTGTTCTGGAAACCAACCCAGAAGCGTGCGCCTCTGAGTGCTGATGTGGGACGCGCGCGCATGGCGCAATGCTTATGGGAGGCGCGCGCTTCTGGGGCACACCTGTCAGAATGTCAGACTTTTGACTCAGGGGATTGCCCTGGTCCCATGTTCATATTGTAACCCCTGCAGAAGTGATTAGTGCAGAATAACAGAAGAAGAAGAAGATGAAGAACATGAAGAAGTGGGCGATTCTGGTTCTTGATGCGGGATGCGTGCGCCTTAGGCTTAAACGGCCAGACGCGCGCGCCTCCCCCATCAGGAAACAGAATGCCCAGAAAAGATGTAGATTTCGATCAGAATGCAAGTTTAACCCTCAAATACATATCCCCAGCGGAGTCGCCACTGTAGATACCCCGGGGAACCACGGCTTGGCTAGAGCGGTGAATTATCCTAGGATGTCTAACTTGTTTTTAGAGTCGCCACCTATGTTTTGAGGAACATAAGAAAAACCTATTGATTGTAGCCTAAGTTTGATTACGAAAACAGAGATTCTTTGTTTTGAGGTTCGGGGGTTAGATTACGAGATGGGAAGTACCGAAACACCCATCTCGCCCAACTAAAGTTGGTCTTGCTTGATCAAAATCTACATGAATGAAATTGTTCTTCTTCTTCTTCTTTAAGTCATAAAAAGGGGGATTTAAGATGGGATTTGGAATGTAGGAGATGACTCCTTAACCAACCTCAATGAGATGAGGTGATCATTAGAGTCATGTCCCAAAATGATTTGGGTGATTGCACATTTGATTAAAGTAAAAGGAGAGAGAGGAGATGAAGTAGAAAAGAAAGGAAAAGATGGACTTTTACCTACAATTTGAAGAACTTCAAATGTTGCTTAATGAGATCCTTGGAGAACTTTTAGAAAGTGATTTTTGTCTAGTTTTCGATAGGGTTTTTCCGATGATTTTTCGATGATTTTTCGATCCTTGAAAATGGAGGTGAAGAGAGGTTTTTATAAGTGAAAGAGGGGTGTTTTTGGTGCCAAAACTCAGTCACCAAGAAATCCTTCCCGGGCAAAATCTTGTAAATTGAGCAAGGGAGGGAATCCTGGCCAGAAATCTGTAACTGACGCCCAGAGGCGCGCGCTTCCTGCTTTGGGGGCGGGAGGCGCGCGCGTCTGGCTCCTCCTGTCGGAGGCGCTCGACTCAGAGAAGGCAATTTTGACAGAATGGACTAGAAAGTAAGCCCTGTCATTCAGTTTAGTCCCTGGACTTTACGAAGTCAGTCGGGAACTTAACGGAAGTGACAGAAACTAACGAGAAACACTTAAAATGGGGAGAAACACAAAATCAAAATGTGCAATCGGGGTGAGCGGTCCAAGGCGGGGTGTCTACAATATGCACAAAATTTAGCTAAGTTCTAGCATACCCATTTCTCCTCTAAAAAATATGAACCTTTTAGCATCTACTGCTTTTGTAAGGATATCTGCGATTTGATTGTCGGTTCCCACGTGTTCCAAATGAATGTTGCCTTTCTCCACGTGGTCTTTGAGGAAGTGATACTTAATGTCAATGTGCTTGGTCTTTGAGTGCATGACAGGATTTTCAGAAACCGCAATTGTTGATGTATTGTCACAGTAGATGGGACAATTTTCTTCTTTGATGTCATAGTCCACCAATTGCTGCTTCATCCACAGAATCTGGCAGCAACTGTCATGACTCGAAAACCCGTCTCTGTTTTATTGATAAATAATTATTTATTTATTTATTTATTTGATTTAATTGTTTATGTGCGCATTTTATATCTCATAATGTTAAATTGTGCCTAGCATTATTTGGTTGATATTGTGTTAAGTGGATAGTAGGGAATTATTGGTTAGAGGGGTTAATTGGGTTTTTTGTTAGTAGAGTGAGGGGGCCTAAGTGTAAGTTTTTGAATAATCCTTTTCCTACTCCCTCCCTACTCCCCTCTTCTCCCTCTCCCTCTCCCTCATTTCCCATTCCCAGCTCTCTCTCTCTCTCTCATTGGTGGGTAAGTTTCTTCTCTCCCTTCTCTCTTCATTTTCATCCCCTTCCTCTCATCTTTTCTTATTTCTCATGTTATGAAATGTGTTTAGATCGTCGATAGGATAGTAGGGAGCTAAAATATTTGAATTCCGTCATCTTTGAGAAAGTTCAAGTAAGTTGCTTTTCCCCCATTATATGCTAAAATTGTTCATCCTTATTTTGTATGATGATATATGAAGCTTTGAAGTGGTTATTTGATGATTTGTGAAGGTTTAGAATTTATTTGGAATTTATTGTTGTTTTTGGTGATTGTTATGAATGTTGGGACTAAATCTTGATTTTGGTTGATAAATGATGTTATTTAGGTCCCCTTTTAGTTAGATGTTGTTTGGGTACTTTGGGGATCAAGTTGGGAGTGTTGTCTTGTGAGAAATTTGGTTTTGGTTCGAAAATGGCGAAACCCAGCTCTGTTTCCCGGCCTGAAGGCAGACCAGGCGCCCGCCCGACTTGAGCCAGGCGCCCGCCTACCCGCCCTTTTTCCCGTTGCCAACCTTCTGTTGGAATGAGCGCCCGCCCGACCCCTTCCAGGCGCCCACCCGCCCACCTGTTCTGAAATCTGTCTTTTGCTTGTTTAAGAATACGTGGCTTACACGTTTTGGAGCATGACTTTGTGGCATGGCTCCCGCCCTTTGTGGCATGTTATTTTGTTATTGGTTCCGGTACCGGGGGTTTTCTCTTCAAGCTTTCATGCTACTATGAAGATGTTGATTGTTGATTATTGAAGCTGCGCAGCTACCTTTATTTGGTTCTTTCAGTTGGGAAACCTTGGCTAATATCCTTTGTTACTTGTTTATTTCCGCTGCTATCTGTTAATTGATAAATGCTATGTGTTAAGTGATATTTATTATTGTTATTGCTTATTGCATCATAGCATGTCATGTAGTTGCATTAGTGACTTATTGAGATTTATCTCACCCCCTTTCTTTTATCTTTGTTTTTCCTTAACCCCCCCCCCCCCCCCAGGAGGAAAGGATTAGACTCGCTGATCACGAGGAGGACGTCGCGATGGTTGAGCTTTTGGGGCAGATTGTCATTGGTGGGTTTACATTACATAAATGTGTAACCTTTTTGGGAATAGTTGTACCAAACTTGACGTCATTAGAATTTGTATATTTTATTACTTTGGGTGTAAGCTTGTGGAGCTTACACTAGTTTATATTTTGTTGTTCAAGTTGGATTTCAAAACTTGGTGTTATCATCTTTTGGTATAAAAGGAAATTTTTATCTTCATTATTTTAGAGTTTTGTTAGAGTCGACGTCCAGCTCGCGTACTCCGGGCCCGCGGGGTCGGGGTCGCGACAGTTGGTATCAGAGCTATGGTTTAGCTCTAAGTATAAGTCTAGGTGGACTAGTATGACCTAGGAGGGTAGTTGTGTTCGGAGTGAGTAACGGTTGATGTTTTATGCAGGTAATTATTCTCAATGGCTAGAAGAAGAACGGGTGAAGGTTCTAGTGGGGCTCAGAATCAGAATGATCTTCGGGAAGAGAACCGTGCTATGTTCCAAGGCATGTTTGAGGCGGCCATGAAGGCAATTCATGACCAAGGACCGAGAGTAGAGCAAGCACCACCACCCCTATATGGTTTGGAGCAATTCTTGAAACTGAAACCGGCAGAGTTCGATGGTGAGCCCGATGTGAAGAAGGCCGAACTATGGGTTGAGTCTATGGAGAAAATTTATGATGTGTTTGGGTGCACGGACGAGGATAGAGTCCTGTTTGCGGCTTATAAATTGGTTGGGGCCGCCGAGCATTGGTGGAAAGGAGTTAAGGCGAGTTGGGATGATACCCATACAGTGTATGCATGGGAATTGTTTGTGCGGAAGTTCAAAGAGCATTTCATTCCGGTAGTAGATCAAAACCGAAAGGAGATCGAGCTTCTCAACTTGGAGCAAGGTTTGTTGTCTATAGCTCAGTACTCGGCTAAATTCACAGAATTAGCCCGGTATTGTGACTATCTTATGAGGACTGAGGAGCGGAAAGCTATGAGATTCATCCGGGGTTTGAAGACTTCCATCCGTACTCAGCTTATAGCACAGAGGATTCAAACTTATCAGGATGCGGTGGACCGAGCCTATTTGATTGAGCAAGATATAGGGGAGCATAAGAAGAAGGTCGAGGTAACTAACACTAACAAGCAAGGAGGGCAGAGCAACCACAATCCCGTTCTGATAACCGAGGTAATTTTGGGGGACAATCTCAGTTCCGAGGGCAACCGATCCCAAGGAACCCGGGCACTACTTCCGGGAACCAAGGGAACCAAAATAGGAGACTCTATTCATATTGCCAAAGGGGAGGACACTCGGAGGACCAGTGTTGGAAGAAACAGGGGAAATGTATTAACTGTGGGCAGTTGGGGCATTTTGCGAAGGATTGCCCGAGATTCAGAGGTCAACCGACTGGTGTAGGAGCTGGGGCTCCACAGGGTCAGAAAAGGGATGCTACGGGAAAGGCCAAGGTCCAAGGAAAAGTGTTTGCAATGAATCAGCATCAGGCAGATGATCCCTCAGTGATTGGAGGTATTGTTTCTATATCTAATGTGAGCGCGCATACGTTAGTAGATCCAGGATCATCTCATTCTTACATTTCTATGCAATTTTCTTCTTTACTAAATGCTGCATCTGAGTCTTTGCCCTATGTGTTAGAGGTGTCAACTCCTATGGGAGAGTGTTTGGTGACTGATAAAGTCTTTCGTGCTTGTGACGTGCTTATATGTGGTCGTGTCTTGTGTGCGGACTTGGTAGTCCTCCCGATTCAAGATTTTGATGTTATTTTGGGTATGGATTGGTTGATCAAGTTTCATGCTTCTGTTGATTGTCGTAGAAAGGTCGTTAATTTTTCCATCCCTGATGTGCCTAAGTTTACTTTTGAGGCTATGCCTTTGGGTAGAAATATTCGTATGATTTCTTATGTGAAAGCTAGGAGATTATTGCATCGTGGTTGTGAGGGGTACTTGGCTAGTGTGCTTGATACTAGGAAAGAATCCCCTAGTTTGGAGAGTGTTCGGGTAGTTAGAGAATTTCCCGATGTTTTCTCTTCTGAATATAATATGCCTCCCGATCGTGAGATAGAATTTTTTATAGATCTTTTGCCGGGTACAACTCCGATTTCAAAGGCACCGTATAGGTTGGCTCCCGCAGAGTTGAAGGAACTAAAGGTTCAGTTGCAAGAGTTGCTTGATCGAGGGTTTATCCGCCCTAGTGTTTCTCCGTGGGGAGCACCGGTTTTGTTGTGCGGAAGAAAGACGGTTCTTTGAGATTGTGTATTGATTACCGAAAGTTGAATCAGGTTACAGTGAAGAACAAGTATCCCCTACCTCACATTGATGATTTATTGATCAGCTTCAAGGCTCAGTTGTGTTTTCTAAGCTTGATTTGAGGAGTGGGTACCATCAGTTGAAGATTCGATCGGAGGATATTCGGAAGACTGCCTTTCGCACTCGCTATGGTCATTACGAATTCTTGGTTATGCCGTTTGGATTGACTAACGCGCCTGCCGTGTTTATGGATTTGATGAACCGGTTTTCCATCCTTATCTTGATTCGTTCGTGGTGGTCTTCATCGACGACGTTCTTGTCTACTCTAAATCTCGAGAGGAGCACGAGCAACACTTGAGGACAGTTTTATCAGTTCTTGCAAAGGAGCAGTTGTTTGCGAAGTTTATTAAATGCGAATTTTGGCTCGAGAAGGTTTCATTTCTGGGTCATGTTATTTCTAAAGATGGGATTTCTGTGGATCCTTCAAAGATAGAAGCCATAGTGGATTGGAAGAGACCCGAGTCAGTGACCGAGATCAGAAGTTTTCTGGGTTTAGCCGGGTATTACAGAAGGTTTATAGAAGGGTTTTCGAGGATTGCTACTCCGATGACTCAGTTGACCCGGAAGGATGTACCGTTTGTGTGGAGTGAAAAATGTCAAAGTAGATTTGATGAATTAAAGAAGAGATTAACTACGGCTCCTATTCTTGCATTACCAAATGGAAATGACGATTTAGAAATTTTCAGTGATGCTTCGAAAGAAGGTTTGGGTTGTGTTTTGATGCAGAATGGGAAAGTGATTGCGTATGCTTCGAGGAAGTGTAGATACCCTGATCTCGCACCCCTAAAAACCCACCTTGAATCGGTCTAAACCCGAAAATTGACCTAAAACCCTAGATTTGGCTGTGCGGGACTGCCGTGAGCCTTATCGGTGCATCGAATAGATAAACGGACTTCAAATTCATGATCAGAGCGAAAAAACGAGCAAACAGGCAAAAATTTCGTTTTTTGAGGTGCGGGACCGGAAACGGGGCCCGCAACTCCCCGAACTGCTCACTGTTATCCATTATGTGCATTAAAAATATATTATTACCTTTCCTTTAATTGACCGATATACCGCGTGACCACAAAATTATTCCAAGCAACTTTCATGTTGGGCCCGCGGACAACCGGGACACCGGAGCGCGCACGACGGAGCGGAAAAGCCGGAGCCGGAAAGATGGTTATCCAAATTGGAAAATATCTCAAAATATCTTATCAACTGGTCAAGAAGAGCAAAAATAATTATTGTCGTTCCTTGCTCATAAAATATTTCAGATATACCGGCCTGACTAGAAAAATATTCCGAGCAACTTTCATGTTGGACTCGCGGACAACCGGGACACTGGAGGCGCGCACAACGGAGCAGTTACGGAGCGACAAGCCGGAGCCGGAAAGATGGTTATCCAAATTGGAAAATATCTCAAAATATCTTACCAATTGGCCAAGAAGAGGAAAAAATAGATTATTGTCGTTCCTTGCTCACAAAAATATTTCAGATATACCGGCCTGACCAGAAAATATTCCGAGCAACTTTCATGTTGGACTCGCGGACAACCGGGACACCGGAGACGCACACAACGGAGCAGTTGCGGAGCGGAAAGCCGGAACAGAGATAAGGAAGATGACTTTAAGCCTTAGTCAAGAAGGATAGATAATGAATCCACCAATTTACAACCTCCCCCCTCCAAGTTACAACCAATTTACCACCTCACTCCTCCTATATACACCACTCTCATCCATTTCAAAAAGGAGAGACAAAAAAACAAAGAGAGAACAAAAAAACAAAAAGGAGAGACACAAAAACAAAAAGAAAAAAAAAACCCTACCATCCTCCACTCTCATTCTCTCTCAACAAGAACACCACCACCACACCATCACCACACCACCACTCATACACCACCCTACACCACCCATAAATCACCAAACAAACCACAAAAAACACATCAAAGCCAAAACTTTGATCAAACACAAAGGAAAAAGAAAAGAAAAAGTCTTTCCCTTGGTTGACAAAGGGAGCACCAATAATCTCAAAAGCTAGGTAAAACTCTATGTAAACCTTGGCTCTTTAGATATGTAAGCAATATTGGGAGTGGTTTGGAACCTAGTCAAATAATGACTAGGTTTCCTTCATCTTCCATGTTTTTTTTTAGCTTTGTAAAGCTTTGTTTATGTATATAAATGATGATCATGTGATGCTAATACTCAGTTTATTATGTTTATGTATGTTCATAATAGTCATAATATTCATATGCTTTAATTTGTGTATGAAAATCTTCATGTTTCTCTCAAAGGGCGTAAATCTGCCCTCTTTGGCTTTCCTTCATGATCATGCATGTGAAAATCATTATTTATTGAGAAATAGCTCTTGGATAATGTTGTTAACATGTTAAATATCAAAGTCCTTGAGTTTCATGCCTTGGTTTGAAGATATAGTAGTGTTTTGAGGTCTATAATCATTCCTCATATAATCAGTTTTTACTTTCTGTATAGTCTTGATTTTGATGAGCTTGTAAATCCATCTTAGATTGGTTTTCTGGTTTAGGTCAAAGAACAAAAGTTGTTCATAACATGTTTAAATATATGATCCTAAAGTTTCATGTTCCGATTCCATTCCTAGATCATATTTTCATGCATAAATTTGGGTCTCAGTGATTCTGAGTTGTTTATTCACTGTGGTACCTTGCTGTGTTCTTGGGCTTCAAACTCAAAAATTCAGATTCTGCACTTCCAGTTTCTGACATTGAAATGTCAGAAACCTTTTGAACCACTAAAACTCATCCTATGAACTCCAAATTTTGGGATATTCATGTTTTATGCGTGGTATTCAACTTTTTTCTTGGGGTTTTGTCATATTCCCAAGCTAAGATGGTGAAAATTGGTGATAAACATGCTAAGGTTTCTGTTTGCCTTTTCTGGGCTGAATTTTGTGATCAACTTTATTGCATGTGTTTGGGGCCTAAACTTGGTCCAAAAAGTCTACAAAAACACCATTGTGATCCCTAGTATTCAGGGATTAACCCCCAATTTTTAGTTTTGGAATCGGATTGATTTTAGGACAGGTACGACGGCTCGGGGACGGAAAGTGTCACCGAAATCAACAAAAGCACCGTCGAGGATATTTATTATTATTTGTGGGATTTGTCTCCCCTATTTTTTTTATATGTGTAATTGTGTAATCTCCCCTCCCGTGGATGTATTATTGCTTGATATGATCAAAACCATTCTTGAAAACCAATCGGGGAATCCACTCAAACCGAGTTCCCGGTTGTGAATAAAAATGAAACTTCCTAGAATAGGAAGACCTCCATATATATTTCATCACCATTTTTTGGTAGGGCATAAAATCCAAATTAAAAGGCATAAAATTGAATATAAGTGGCACGCATATAGAGACCATCACGGGCGAGAAGAGTGCCTAACCCCTTCTCTTCTCGTAACTTAGCCCCCGAACCCATTTTCTCAAAAAAGGTTTTTTCTTCATTTTTCCTAAAATCAGAATGAGGTGGCGACTCTTGCAATCAAATCACAGCATCAAGAGGAAACCATTGTGTGAGAACCGAGCGCATTTCCAAAAGCGCATTTCCGCTGGGGAGTTGCATTGAAGTGGGCTAGACTCTAAATCTTTGTGTGTGCCATGCTTTATGTGCCTTACTTGGGGTGTATATATTTGTGCCCTAACCTCTGTTTTGCAGGGTTGTTTTTTCGCTTATCTTATTTGTATATATGTATATGCATTGCGTGGTGAGTGATTCCCCAAAAAGGGGTAAAACAAGTAAAAAAGGAAAAAAATGATTTTCTTGTTTTCTTTACGTGCTTTCAAAATGATTTTTTCGAACTCATAGATACCTCACACACATGTGCGTTTTTTGAAAAGCGTATTAGAATCTCAAACCCGAGACGGTAAACCTGGGGCATAAAGAGCTCACTTGACTTCCCCATAGGGTCAACGGTATATACTGTTTCCCCCTTAGCACCCCTACGGTCGTGTGATGGGTTTTAAGCCAAGCTTCAAAAGCCGAAATGCGATGTCCATATACTTTCGAAAATAACGCGTCACAGACTTCATGTCGGTTTTTGTCTAAACAATTTTACTTCAATCCTATGAATTCCCAAAAGGTTATAATCGACCTCAATTGTGGATATCATGTTGAAATTCTTGGATTGACTTGAAATTGTCAAGACCTCACATAGACCGTAACCGAATGGTGGATCCCAGAAAGAGTATAGGCCCTTCGCTAGGGGCTCGACGGCCAATAGTACAGTACAGGTGAAAAACGTTGGTCCTATACTTTGGAGATGGTATCCACTATTCCAAGATTCATTAAAAAACATGTCAAAATAAAGCAAGTGCTTATCCGGCATTCTAGGATTGATTTTGATTTTTGAACTCCTTTTGAATCAAACTCGGAAAATCTCGATCCTTTTCACTCTCTAATCAGCCCTAAACACCATCCCTTTCACATACTCTAAGCTGGCATCTACTTGGAAATGGGGAGCTAGAAACAGTAAGGGGAGGTTGATCTGAGTTGCCGAGACAGTGCCTGTAACCGAAGAAGCTATTGCAATGCCCAGGAAGGAAATGAGGAAGCCTATGTGCCGCCACCAGGTCTTCAAGCATGGTTGGAGCAGAATGTGTTGGGTCAGATGAGGATTCAGCAAGATGAGCTACTGGCTACACTTGTGCAGATGCAGAATCAGAATAGTAATGGGGCTCCCAATGGCAACCCCAACAGAAATCCCAATGGCGATCCGAACGTTAATCAGACCGGAAATGGGTTCCCAATCCTAATCCCAATGGCAATACAGGTCCCAATGGACGTGGCATCCCTACCATCAACTTGAATCCTATTGGTAGCAACACCATCGGCCAAATTCATCACCAGAACATCCCTCCTCAGGGTAATGTGGCTCATCCAGACTTCAGTGGCACTCACCAGCCGTTCATCCCGAATCCAGCAAATTTTTCTGTGCATCCGTCTTAGTATCCGCCTGATCATAATGCCTTTGCTCAGTATATGCAGACTCTGTATCCGAATCAGCAGCCCAACGCTTATGGTGCGTTTGCTAGCGGTGCCTCTCAGATTAATCAAGGAACTTCCAGGGGCAAGATCCTAACCTAGTCCGCCAAATGGAAGCGTTCTACAAGGGTGTCCCATATGTACCCCTTACTAAAGCTGAGATTGAAATGAGCGAAATGAAAGAAATGTTGAGAAGGTCATGAATAAAGGGGAGTTTTCTGCACATTCCTTGAAATTATCTCCATTTGCTGTTCTGCCCTCCTAATTCAAAATGCCCGATGTGGAGAAATTTGACGGTACAGGTTGCCCAATGGCCACCTGAAATCTTACGCTCATGCAATGCAGTCTCGTGGGGCTAATGTTGGTGCGATGGCCTCCAACTTCCATCTAACTTTGGTAGGAGCTGCTAAGCAGTGGTTTATGACTGTGGATGCCAATCTGGTTGATAATTGGGGAAGCTCGTGGATGAATTCTAGAAGCGATACAAAGATAACTCCAACTGGGAGAAGAGCCGTCGTGACCTCGATTCGTGTGCTCAGCGTGAGAAGGAATCCTTTTCTGAATTTGCAAGTAGGTAGAGGAAGAAAGTTGCTCAAACTCTGGAGAGGCCTGACAGTGCCGAGCAAACTCGTATTTTCCTTAAGAATCTTCAGCCGGTGTATGCAGATAAGATGAAATATCTCCCGTTTCCAGATTTTGCTTCTATTCTTGATGTGGGTTCTCGTATTGACGAAGATGTCCGAACTGGGGTGATCAAGCTAGATTCTTCTCCTAGCTCCTACAGATTCCGATCCGCTGCTAAAGCCCCGGCACCAGTTGTGAACAATGTTGCCATGACCCCTGCTCCTTTTTGGAACAGCAATGTGGGACCAAGCCGGAGCAGCTACAATAGGGCACCTCCGTGTTATAATCAAGACGGGTCTGTGAACTCTGTCACCGATCAGCGAAGGAATGGTGGAAATCGGAGAGATCGCCATTTTGATAAATTCAGCGCTCTATTGTCTACTATCTTTCAAGGATTGGTCGCCCAAGGAGTACTGAAGCCGATAGAACGATACCGCCCGCCTAATCCGCCTCCTAAGAATTGGGATGCAAGTAAATATTGTGCATACCACGTATCACCTGGTCATGCGACAAATGAATGTTGGAGTTTGAGACACACTCTGCAAGACATGATAAACGATGGACTCATTCAGAAACCGCCCCAACCAAATATGGTGACTAATCCCTTGCCAGGGATCCATGTGATCGAGTTTGAAGGAAAACTACTCAAGGACTAGTTTCATCGTTCCGAAGAAAGCTTTGAATTACACTGTAACTCCTGTTATCTCCGAAGATTTTGAATGCCATATGATCTCTTGGGATTCGATTTTGTCTAGTGCTAAAGTTGTTAAGGAGCAAAAGGCCCCTGTTAAAAAGGCCACTTGGGTTGGCGGAAATGTGAATCACCTCACTCGCTCGGGAAGAGCCTATCAGCCTCCAAATCCTGAGGCAAGTGAATTGGAAAGGATAAGAAGAAGTCCCCGCTCAGAAAGAGAAGGTCGCGAGAACCCGGTCTGACCCAGTTAAAGAAAACCCAGGCTAAATATCCATTTGGGGTTTGCTCTCATCTTCACAGGAGCACCGAGAGTGTTGGTTAAAGCTCTTGCTCAAGCTGTCATCCCATCGAGACTTCTCCCAATGACCTTGTCCACATGATCGGCAACATTCATTTTGGGAATATCATCACTTTTACCGATCTCGATGCACCAAAAATTGGTCTTAATCATGTCGAGGCTCTGCACATCACAGTTGGGGTCGGAGGTGAGCACTTAGCTCGTGTTTTGATCGATAATGGCTCCTCAGTAAATGTACGCCCCGTGCATGTTCTCGCAGATTTGGGAATCAAGATAACTGATTTGGCCCCATCTTCTCAAGTGTTTCGTGCTTACGATAGCACCAGTCGCTGTGTTCTGGGTGTTGTCCTTCTCACTCTCACCATTGGCCTCTTGTCATGCCGATTGAATTTCAAGTGATTGATATCAAGTCTCATTCAGTCTACTCTTGGGACGCCCTTGATCCATGGAGTAAGAGGGGTAGCTTCCTCCTACCATCAGTGCATCAAGTTCATCCACGACAATCATGTAGTGGTAGTTCATGCCCAAGATGATACGCAAGTTCATGACCTCCCGATTTGGAATTGAGCACAAAGATACTGGCATCTTCTTGAGTGGTTTTGAAGTGATCCCACATCTCGGATCCATGCTATTGAATATGTCAAGGAGACCGATCTAATTGGTAGAAAGCGGACCAGGTATGGAGACGCAATGGCCTTGAATATGGTCAAGAAGATGAAGTTCCTGCCTATGATAGGGCTTGGAAAAGAGCAACAAGGGTGTATTGAACCTATCAAGGATGATGTTCCATTTTTCTTCCTTCCTTTTGGGCTTGGCTACAAACC